>JADLZN010002151.1:0-52978 GCA_018155175.1 Sinocyclocheilus anophthalmus | reverse complement strand
GCATGGATCTTGATGCTGTTATTGACCACTCTGGGGTAATAACACTACAGCCTTGCACAGCACCTCAACCCAGTAAAACCCCTTCTCTCCCCTTCCTTTAATTTGATGGCCCTTTAACAGAATTTAAAAGCAATTAGTGCTTTATTCCTTGGTCAGTAGATGGAGAGATGACACAACTGTGGGCAACTTTTTAATTTGCTGATGTGCTGACTGTTTATCGCAGAGGGAGACTTTGGTATACTGAGCTGAAGCAAATCCTGTTAATAACTCTACAATCACAGAAGAACATCCCCCACTGACCATCTCCATTTTAATCTGTGCTCTGTAACAAATTATTAGCAGTGACGTCTGCCTACAGGACAAAGTCCTCCTTTCCATGTAGGTGGGGGAGGGCAAAGCAATAAGAGGTCACGAGAGTGAACGAGATGCGAGAGACAGGATAGTTTAATTAAACATGTCTGAAACTCATTATTTGGTGGAAGACTAATTAAAGACCTATATCCCGACCCTGATCATTCCAAAAAGGCACAAAATGGTGCTCAGAGTTTTGCCATTTCCTAGGATTAGTTTACCCAAAAATAAAAATTCTGCCACCATATACTCATGTTGTGTCATGTCGTCCCAAGCCTGTATTGTGACCAGGTTGTCAAGTTACAAATATGACACAAAGCCCCATAAAAGTAGTCCACAGTACATGACACAGTAGTTAGTGGACATGTTCTGACAAGCTTTTGTGGGCAATACAGTTTCAAGACTAGACTTTGTCTTATTCCTCCCTCTCCTTCCCTGGTAATATTATGTCACTCTCCACTGTATCCATCTAACAAAGAGGAAAGAGCCCCAAATTTGCTTCAGTTTACTGTTCTTTTTGTTATTGATTTGGTTAAAGTAATAGGCTTCTATCCTCTAGGGTATTATCTAATAAGTCTTATGTTCAAGTTCACTATAATTAAGACATGTCCGGCAGGGTTTTCATGTACACGCTTGACTCTCCCAGCCTTAGGGGAATGAAATTATGTGTTATCCTGTGGGTGGAGGCCTGACCCTGTATGATCTCTGACCTCTCAGTATATGTCAGCTCGAGTTTTCCTGCAGATCTCTATGCAAGTTGACTTGTGCAGAAAGAGAAACACTACTTTCATTTCATGTAATGAATCAAGGCCGGAGAGGCCCGAAAGTGGCAAATAGCTTATGCTTGGATAATATAACAACCTATAAAATTCATGTGAGTCATGTGAGTGTCATGTGCCTGTCTCACTGTGCTTTGTATGCTGACAATCTCTCTATATACTTTGAATATTGTTAAAATAAGGGAAAAAATGGCAACTGGGTGTTAGCAATTATTGTATTAAAACAAGAAATTAAACAATGAAATATCAGCGTTTCATAGCCTGTTTGAATAAGTCTTCATTCACAATTTTACAGGAGTAATAGTAACTGCTATTTTAGGAGGAATTTTTTTATGGATTATATTTAATAATATGTATTTATACCAAGCATCAGCAAGACTTAGAGCAACATTTGTTTTTGATTTCACTGGCTTAAACATGACAAAGACAGTAGTTAGAGATTACTCTCTGTAAGCTATCTGGATCTACCTGAGGCTTTGCTGTCAACATGCACACATGAGTGAGGACAGCTAAAGCTATAATCTTTTTTTTTCTTTTGTGAACATGGCTCACCTGTTCTGTAAATGTTCAGTTCACCTTTTGATTTTATTTTTTTATTTAAAAAAAAGTTTATCTATTGTCTGCATTGTTGCCATGAGGGGGTTGGCGAATTTCCAGTTTCAACCCGCGAATGACCAGCAGCAGTTGCAAACTTTAGTCAGTCACACAAAAGGGAGAATAGTGCTGGTCAGTCATCAGATAATAGGGTCAAACAAGCAATCAAGGAAGTAGGGATGAAACCATAATGTTTTTGTGAATAGGGTAGAGGGCAAAGAACAGAAATATAGCAAAATATATGGGAAATGCAAAAATGTTTATTTACCATAATTATCCCAAATCATGCGTGACCTTATGGTTGATATGTCTGTAAAGGATATCATATAACATATATATTGCCATATGTCTATATATATTATAGAGACGCTTACTTTCCTTTTTGGAAAGTTATGAAATGTATCCAAGATACTAATAAAGTTAAAAGAATGTTTATTGGAAAATAACTAATAGAAATAGCTCTCTGAATTTAAATCAAGTTTTACCATGGACTGACAGCTTTTTTTTTTTTTTTTTTTTTTCCAACCGGTTAGAGTTTGATATAAAACATGAAAAAAAAAAAGGCTTGATGAAATTATTTAGATGGTCTACTAATAGAAATTTCAAGTGCATAATAATTCTTGCATTAGCTCCTTTAGGGGTGAAGACTTTAAAGTTACCTAAATGTGATAATTAGAAGGTGAAAGGTACTGCCCCAGTGAGCATGGCTTTTGGACGTGGTTGGTACCGTAGATTCAAAGGTTTGTGATAAGTGTAGTTTTTATAATAGCTATCAGCAAAGGAATTAAGTAAATACAGTAGTTTCATGACAGGAGAAGACAAAATTACAGTAAAACGTATTATTTGGATGCTATAAGGATGCAAAACCTGGGTATCATGTTCTTAAAGGAGTGTTAACGATAACGGAAAGTTATTAAAAAAAATAGCATTTTGAAAGTATTGTTTTGTTACACTTTAGCGTTTCCGTTAGCCATCGTTCTCTTCTCTCCCTTAAACTCTTCGCGCTTCAGAATTCGTTGAATGTCATTGGCTGGAGCGAACGAACTTTAAAAACGTCATTCATGTCTCGTCGTGTGATAGGACCAGAGAGCCCCAGCAATAAATAAATACAAAGACGTCAATCGTTTCTCTCTCCGTGATTGGTCCACAGTCACGTCAATAAAAAGAGCTTCTTCTCGTGCCTAGTATGCAGAGCATTATTCGCGTGTTACTAGCATCTACTGGACAGAAGTCAAAGTTATTATGAACAACTTGATTAAACATTTGTGTTTTTGAGCAAGAATACCACAGAAAATTAGTTTAGTTTTTTTGTATATGCTTATTAATGTATTGTCAGTGTTATTATCATTAATCATAATTTCAACTAGTTTTTTCTTGCTATAACTTTTGAATTGATGCTGTGCTGGGGATATGTATGTAAACGCACAGAATATACTGTAAAAACCAGCATATTAGCAGACTCAACATCACTAAGTTCTGGTGTAAGATCCAGCAAGACGGACGATTTCTGTATGCTTAAGTTCAATTCAGCAGTTTTGTTATTAACAGAAACTAGGAGTAAAAATAGATATGACTATAGGTAAGAGATATTGGACTTCCCAGACATGGCTGCAGTGTATTGGTGTTATGGGAAGATTTAGATAATAGGATAGGGTGAGGTTGATGCCATTTTGTTTTTAATAGGCACCGGGGTTTGTGGGAAGGGGTCATACCTATCACATAAACCAGATTGAAAGCCTCTCTTCAGCATATATTCTCACGAAATTAGGTCTGTCTCACCCCCAAACTCTCAAATGGCGTTACTCAGGATGCAGACAACATGTTGGTTAAATGAAGTGCTATGTTTTAACTTTGGATACGAGACAATAGTTGTTGCATAGACCGCATTTAGTCATTAGGTTGGTAAGGAAAAAAACCAGAAAAGAGAAAAGTGGTGCCACGAATAGCTCTGTAGCTCCAGACACACTGTTTAAAAAAATAGGTAACCAAGGACCACACTGCATGTTGCTTTTCGTTTCTCCATAGCACAAGTCCAAAAGTGGGAAAAACAATCTGAATAAAGCACAAAATGCCCATGCTTTAGATTGTTTTAAATGAGAAACCCCATTTTTATAATATAGGGACAAACCCAATTCCAAAAAAAGTTGGGACTCTGTACAAATTGTGAGTAAAAAAAAGGAATGGAATAATTTACAAATCTCATAAACTTATATTTTATTCACAATAGACTATAGATAACATATCAAATGTTGAAAAGTGAGACATTTTGAAATGTCATGCCAAAACTGTTGGCGCTACATTGAGTGATTTCCTGAGAGTAGCACATTCCACAAAAGTTGTTTTTTTTTTTTTTTTTGTGTCTGTTGGAGGAAGGTAGCAATAGGAAGGGCCGGGAAAAGTGAAATGTATATATAAGGAACAGCTGGAGGACCAATTTGCCACTTATTAGGTCAATTGGCAACATGATTTGGGTATAAAAAGAGCCTCTCAGAGTTGCAGTGTCTCTCAGAAGTCAAGATGGCAGAGGATCACCAATTCCCCCAATACTGCGGAGAAAAATAGTGGAGCAATATCACAAAGGAGTTTCTCAGAGAAAAATTGCAAAAAGTTTGAAGTTATCATCATCATCTACAGAGCATAATATCATCCAAAGATTCAGAGAAACTGGAACAATCTCTGTGCGTAAGGGTAAAAGGCCGGAAAACCATACTGGGAGGATGCCCGTGATCTTAGGGCGCACACTAGGCCCACTGCATCACAGTACAGAATGCTACTGAATGGAAATCACACATGGGCTCAGGAAAACTTCCCAGAACAACATTGTCCCCCCCGGGAACACATCCACCGTGCCATTCCTGCTTATCCCGGCTGAAACTTTCTATAGGTAAAAAAGAAGCCATATCGAAAACATGACCAGAAGCGCTATGGGTTTTCTCTGGGACAGGCCATTTAAAATGGACGGTGAAAGTGGAAACCTTTTCGGTGGCAGACGATCAAAAGTTGAAGGTCTTTTTGGGGAAAATAACTGGGACGCCATGCATCCGGAATAAGAGGACAAGGACAACCCAATTTGTTATCAGTGCTCAGTTCAGAAGCTTGCATCTCTGATGGTATGGGGTTGCATTAGTGCGTGTGGCATGGGCAGCTTACATCTGGAAAGGCACCATCAATGCTTAAAGGTATATCCAAGTTCTAGAACAAAATATGCTCCCATCCAGACGTAGTCTCTTTCAGTGAAGACCTTGCATTTTCCAACATGACAAAGCCAGACCACATACTCCATCAATTAAAACATCATGGCTGCGTAGAAGAAGGATCCGGGTACAGAAATGGCCAGCCTGCAGTCCAGATCTTGCACCCATAGAAAACATTTGGCACATCAAAGAGGAAGATGCGACAAAGACCTAAGACAGGTGAGCAACTAGAAGCCTGTATTAGACCAGAATAGGACAACATTCCTATTCCTAAACTTGAGAAACTTGTCTCATCAGTCCCCAGACGTTTGCAGACTGTTATAAAAAGAGAGGGGATGCCACACAGTGGTAAACGTGGCCTTGTCCCAACTTTTTGAGATGTGTTGATGCCATGAAAAACTTTTTTTCCCTTAAAATTATACATTTTCACAGTTTAAACATTTGATATGTCATCTATGTATTCTGAATAAAATATTGAAATTTGAAATTTCCACATCATTGCATTCTGTTTTTAATCACAATTTGTACAGGTCCAAACTTTTGGGAAATTTATTAAATCTGCTTGCGGGTTTGTACATAAGTTTTTTTTTTTTTTTTTTTTTTTATATATATAAATAAACATGACGATAATTATGTGGTGAACTTCAGATTTAGCATTTTTCTTTAGTTTCTACTTCTTGCATAAACACGTGCCCTGCTCTCGTAAAGTGACTTCCAGGGTGAAGGGCAGGGTAAAATAGGAAAGCCTTTACATCCCACCAATCCATTGGAGAATAGACTTGTTTGCGTTGGCACAAAACTCTCAAACTAGGTTACCTCTGCGTCAGTACACAAAATGGAAATGTCAGCAGCGCATTAAAAGCAGGCCCAGATAAGTTCCCAGTCATAATCACAAGATGGTTTTAGATAAACATTTTCAATTTGAAATTAATTTCAGCAGTCTCACAGAAACACTACAGCATCAAAAACCTCCTTGCATGCACAACGGAATTAGATGGCTATTTATGTGGTAAAAATGAAGTACAACACCATAAATCACACACAAAGTATCAATCTATTTGTTTCCCCTGACACATATATTAATTTCTTGTAATTGCCAAACCGCCCTCATTGATGGTTTGAGGAAATAAGAGTGTGTAAATAGGTTACCCTCTGCTCATTCAGAATGGAAAAGTGGGACTCCACTAGGCGGTAAGGGTTTTTATACTGTCAGACAGATTGGGGTCATTGCCTACACAACCATACCTAAAACCCTACCTAACAGGATATTGCTGATTTTGATTTCCATAACACTCTAAGATTCGGTGTGATTATACGCGTTGAAAAGTGGGGAATGGGGTTCAAAGTCCGGAAAAGTCTACTTCCTTACTGCAATACCGCTATACTTTGTCATTAAACATTATGTCCTCCATTCTCACAAAAACACGACACACACTCTCACAACACACACACACACTCACACACTCACACACCACACACACACTAAACACACACACACACACACCACACTACACACACACACACACACACCCCACACAACACACACACACACACACACAGTCTCTCTCTCACACACACACACACCACACACACCCCCACACACACACACACACCACTAACCACAAACACACACACACACTCCACACACACCACACACACACACACTACACACACACCACAACACAACACACACACACACACAACACAAACACAAAACATACACACAATCACAAACACACACACACACAAACACTCACCCTCACACAACACCCACAACACTCTCACACAACACAAACCACAACACATCACTCTCACACTCCCACACACCACACACAAACACCCACACACCACCCCATCACACACCACACACCACACACCCTCACACCACACACACTCACACACAAAACACACACACACAAACACACACATCACTTCACACTCACACACAACTCTATCTTACACATCATACACACACACACCCACACTCACAACAAAAACAACACCCACAGAAACACACACACACACAAAACTACAACATTCACTTCCACTCACAATACACACACAAAACACAGAACACCACACACACCCCCCACACACACCACCACACACACCCACACACACACACATACACACACCCAACACACTCAAACAAGCCATCATAAAGGAATCTCAGACCCAGAGTCGAACAGGGACTGATCGCTGCTGATTTTGAACTTCACAACTCAGAATCCAAAGTGGGCAACAGAAGGCACCCAGCATTGCCACAATGCAAAACCTTTCTACAGAAAGCCCCTAGCCAGAAGAGTACAGAGCCATCACCATGGCAACAGACATAGGTTCCAGACCAACCACTGGGAAAATGCGTCCTCATCCTGCAAACACCACGGAATGTCCAACAGCAGTCCACCACAACAACCTCCTCCACACCCTTCACACAGGTGATGAACGGAGGCTACACAAGGACAGCTAGACACGCCTACCTCTGGGTTACAGGAGCTGCTGACACTAGCCAAAAGATGTCCTAGAACAAACAACAATTAAGGAGTACTGAGAAGGACAAACTTCTGGCTCCTTGCCTGACGCAACACAGCATCAGGCCCCTCCAAGGGAGGAGCATCCCTTTAAACCGGTCGACACCCCCAGAAGCAGTCAGACAACGTTGGATTGAGCAACGGGTCCACATGCCCAACAGCGAAATCTCTACCAACACAACTCAGGCAAGCTGAAGTCGGTGCCGCCTCAAGAGCCAAGCGACACTGCAAACATTGGATTTCTAGTGACGTTGAGTAAAGCAGAGAACTCACAACCACCTGCCGCTTTCCTGCCAACATCACTAGGTCAGTCGGCAAGTCTCTTCACACTACGGAATCTCCATAAAAGTTCCCGGCAATCCCTGGAACCACCAGCACTCTCACCAGTGAGAGTCTAACCAGGCTGTCCCACATCACGGGTACCACAAATAGCCTACTGGCTAACAACATCAACAAAAAAAAAACATCCTACCCGGACTAACTAACTTCAGGATGACAGGTGACACAGCCACGACACCTGCTGCATAAGCTCGAGGAACCACACCTTGCTACAGCCTACATCACAACAGCACACCACCAGACAGCATCCAACAAGGCACCAACAGCCAAAAACCACCACTAGCTCCCAGCCGTGAGTGCCAGGTGTGAGTTCGATTGTTCTGCACCTTGACATCACTCGTTGTTGTCTATTCTACGGACAAAAACGCTCGAAAGGGGGGAAATATGTAGAGTCTCGACCAATCTGACACACTAATTTTATTTGATTTAACAAATCAATTAATCATTAGATTAACAAACGTCACAGTCCCTCACTCAAAAACTGGATCCAGGATTTTGTGAACCACATCCACCCTTGGTCACATGACAATATAATCATGATATCGCAGGTATTGTATGACCCCCCGAATGCGCGTAGATTAACACGCTTGTCCCATTAGAATAGGCCGAGCAAGAAATGACTTTGTCTACTATTAATTCATAGGAGAAACCTTTCTTGAAGAACAAACATATTCGTACAGCCCATGGTAGTAGGATTGCTGTTTTGATTAGTCTGTTGTATATAGAATTATTTATGCATGCTTACGATAAACGCACTCTCATATAACCTTACAAATACGTGTTAGTATCTATGATATTCGCTTTGTCGGATGATTAAACCAAGAGCTGTACCAAATCGCGATACATAGGAAATATATAGGTCCTGAGAAGCGTTAGTATTTAGACTCAAGTTCCAGATACAAGTAGTCCATGTTCCAACACAAAGAGTCGTAAAACCTCCCGAGCAATTGATCACCTACCGCGTAGGAAAATTCCCTCCTCTCATTGGACAAGTCCTTCTTGAGAGGCGTGAATCTTTGCAGAATTTAAAGGCCGCACTTCATGTGACCCGCCTCAGTCGGTGGTTCAGTGAGATGCAGATTAAGATGTGAGAGAACGCTTCAGGATATCAAAGCTTGTGCCAGGCCTTTCGGCCTTGACTTTCCATTCACCAAAGACTCTCTGACTCAAACTGGTTCTTTTCATCAACTAATTTCAGCAAGATCTGGGGCCTTAAGATCAGGAATCTCTTTCAGACAGACGAGACTTGCAAGTTTCAGACTTAGTCTTATTAATTGATACCTTAAGTATCAGTTACACCTTTTTACAAAAGTGTGTTTGAAATAAGAATCTGACGTATCCCTCAGGTGTAGATCTGTTGAATATGCAAATGGTTCCATACATGTCATTCCTTATGTCTCTTTCTGTACTGAGCTAAACTTTAACCCTTTCCTATACCAACTGTATGTGTGTGTATTGTTGTATGTAGCACCAGTTATGTGTGAGTACGGCCAGTTAGACCAGTTTATGTGTTTATGTAGTATGTTAGACTAGTTTAAGTGTTTATGTAGTTAATAAAACCTTACTTTTATCACACTTGACGTGTTCATTGTTTATTCATAACCGGAGTCAATAATCATGCAGCTTTACGTTACAAGCTTGGTAGATTGTACAGAAGAAAGTTATTTCCCTTAACAGGAAATTAACGTTCTAGAATGGGACAAGACAGTTGACCCTGATTGGTCAGCTAAATATCTACAGCGGATCTAAAATATGAATAGTTAATTATAACTAGTTATGGTTAATTATTCATATTTCCTGTTGTGAGCTAAATTCGCTACAAATATTATGCTATGACTGAATGCATTATATTATATAAAATATTACACATACTAGGTTATGATTTAATGCATTAAGTCTGGTTTATTTTTATTAATTTTATTTGTAAATAGAAATTGTTAAGTTACTTAAATATTTTCATAGTCATTTATCGTTTTCTTAATTAAGGATTTATCACATTCTTTAGTATTGAGTTAAGGGATGAACATTAACTCTATATTTACATACAATAAATTATAGTGCTCGGAGTCATTTTCTCACACCAAACTTTATTTTTGCATTCTTTTTCATGAGGTCCTACAAGTCATCGAGCTGTAAACAATGCAGAGAAAGATGGTGAAAAAATTAATTGGGTTAATAATGTATATATTACATATTAAATAACATCAAATAAAATAAATGCTTTACATTCTTGTTGGGGACATTTTTCATTTCTCGAGCAATTCTCCTGTCAGATTCCTCAACTTCACTAAAAGAAAAGATAAATGCTGTTGTCAGAAATGTTGTGTAACACAACAATCCAACCGTTTTTGAACAAACAAAAATTGAAAACATACCTTGAGTGATAAGTGGGGCCCTGGAGGAACATCTCTTCAGCCTCCTGCCAAGACAAGCCCTGCAGCTCGCAAAGGCCATGAATGATGGCCTGTACAAATATACCAATTAATAAAATAAAACATGCACACACTACAGAACATAAACATGCTCATGTTCAAATATGTTTTGGGCTTACCTCTGGGAGGAGACATCCACAAATGAACTCCACCTCATTATTGTAGGTCAGCTTGCATTTGGGTTTTATTAAGAACTCCTTTCATGTAGTTATAAAGGATTGTCAGGGACTGCTCATTCTAAATGTATACAGGCACTTGAAAATGGGGTTTTAGTGGAAACCACTTTGGCCTTTTCCCACTGAGTATATCCTTTGGGCCATAGAAGGAAATTATAGTTCATATGTAAATGCACAAGTCATTAATTACATTTGGCAAATAATAGTTAAATTGTCACTTGACTATATTTAAGTTGACCATAGTCTGGAGGAGTAATTTAAAGTGGAACCATCATTACCACCAAATGCTGCTCTGCTGATTTTGATGTGAGAATTAAGTCCACTAATCTTTTTTCATTCCTGTCCCGATCTTGAACTGCTTGGACATGTGCCGGAAGATTGGATGTGGTTCTTCTTTCCACCCTAAAAAGGGGCAGAGTCTTTCCCTCCGATACACTTCTTGCCTCCTCAGTTCAGAAAGCAAATCTGCGCCCATGGCTTTCAAGGAAGACAAAATCCATAATAATTGGTCACAGGTAAGAGAGATATTAAGGATGTTTTGATACTCGTGTTCTAAGTTGTTGTATTGACACAATATCAAACAGAAATTTGACAGATTTAAAAGATCAAAATTTTAAAAATACTGACATACCCATCAATTTGAAATCGTTCCATGAGTAGAAGGTACCACCATCGGCGGATGATAGGCATATCCATCTGAAAGAAAGACTGTTTAGTCTAACAGTTAACCAACATGTTTTTGTTAATACATGATGTTGGGTGTGCTTGCAACAACCATGCCCCTTTTTGAAAGAAATGTTGCTTAGAGTAAAGCAAGATAAAATACACCACCACCTGAGTTACATTTTTAGCTATGATAAATAAAAGCACCATCCTGAAAAGAAAAACAGCCTGGTGTAACAGGTGTTATATTAATTTATTAATTTCACACAAAATCTCTCCCTTTGTTATTATCAATTATTTTATACTTATATAATTATTTTGTATTCTGGCAATTTTTCTTTTAATATTGATTTATTTAGTTTGAGATGTTATTTGAGCTGTTTCTATACTTATATGTTCATTTATCAGTATTTGTTGTAATTGTTAAATATAGTACGTGGCCCCTTTAAGAATTAAGGTTCCGGTTGCTTTCCTTCAGTTCGCGGTAAGCGCGGCTGTGGAAAGGTGAGTTCTGCTGGAGCTGGAGCTAAAAAGTTAAAAAATAGTTTGTTTCTTGTGATTAATAATTTTTTTTTTTTGTTAAACAGTTACAGTTTAATCTTACTGAAACACTAATAGAGATTGTGTAACACAAAGTATGTACTTTTTTTGTTTATTAACCATGTATGTCAGTTCCGTGGCTAAAATTATACGTTTTGACTGGCAGGTCAATGCTGAAATTGTGGAGAAAGGCCACGGACTGACATTTTTTCATTAATTTTCCTTTTTATTCATTCAGGTATGTTTTCTATCCATGTTTCTGTTAATATTGTTGTTTTGAATTCATGTAAAATGTTTTATATTGAGAAAAATTTTACATATTGTTGATTTAATCATATCAGTTCATTTAAAAATTGTAATATGAAGTCAGTTCGCGGTAAGCGCGGCTGGGGAAAGGTCAATGCTGAAATAGTGGAGAAAGGCCACGGACTGACATTTTTTCATTAATTTTCCTTTTTATTCATTCAGAATAAAAAGTGATCTGAGGAATCTCTGTTGTCCGGTCTCATTAAATTATCAACACAACGCAGAGTGAAGGTCCAGACCGGTCACAATGGTGCCGTGACTTTTCTATGATGCAAGTCATCATGGATCCTCTTTGATCAACATCAGCTTGGTCGCTGGGGTTTGCTGTATTCTGGAGCGTCCAAATTCTGACTGTACCTGTGTCAAAGAAAAAAGGTTGGACGCTAGACTGTACATAATTCAGAAAAAGGTTGAAAGTTCATATTTTCAGAAGAGAGAAAATAGAAGTAGTTTGAAGTTGTGATTCCATTTTTGTTTGATTATTTGATTGTGTATTATTTTTAGCTGTGTACACATGAACAGTTTTTTTTCTGTGGTCATCATCTGTTCTAATTTAATTTGGTTGATTTGTAATATTCAAGATGTCACAAAATAGTGAGAAGACAAGTTACTCCCCTAGTGGTGGGTTTGAATTGGGTTTTGCCAGGGGGCGTATCTTTGGTGAACTTGAACAGACACCGCTCAGAAGGAGAGTTAATATTGGTTCTCCTGATTTCTGTTCTACCCGTAATCCTGTTAGAGTACATACAACTGAATCAGAAAAGTGTGAAGGTGCTGCTTCAGACAGCCGAGACTACAGCAATGCTGATTTGAGTAGTTTAATCACACAGCTTGCTCAACAAATAGGGCAGTCAATATCTGATCAGCTGAAAAAAGGCAGTGAAAAAAATGAGTGTCCTGATATTCAAACGCAGAGCATACGGACGAGCCAGGTTCTCATGGAGTCACCTTCTCTAAATTTGACTGGTATGAAGTTAGTGATGAAGCCTGATGTCAAGGTACCTCCCTGTTTCAGAGGGGATGGATCTGACAAATTATCAGTACACGAATGGGAAGAACTCATGGATGTTTATTTGAGAAAGAAATGTGTTCCTTTAGTTGAACAAGCGGACGAGATCATGTCGAACTTAATGGGGAGAGCTACAGATTTAATCAAGATAGCACTACGCAGCAATCCATCACTGAAGCCTAAAACAAACCCAAGGATTGTCACAGACATACTCAAAGAGCACTTCAGCGAATTGACATATTCATATATGCCGCTTGCTGACTTTTATGGCACTTTACCTGTAGCAGGAGAGTATGCAATGGAATATTGGATTCGGTTTAATAAAGCTGTTGATGTCGCTGACGAGTGTTTGAGAAGACAGGGCAGAAGTATTGAAGATCCTACACGTGAGGTGACACAAATGTTTGTTAAACATTGCCCTTGCCTCTTTCTGCTATCTTGAAATTCAAGTCTGCTGATAGATGGACGGCGGCTGAAATACAAGAACGTCTTGATGAATATCAAGCTGAGAAAAGAGCACAAATGAAGGCACAGTCTAACCATCCTGCCTTTGTGAAAACTGTAGCTGCCAATGCCCAAATGTCGAATTTAGATGACGGAACATCTGGGGATGAGCCGAAAGTGTCAGCAAGTCAAGGTGGGTTACCAGTTACACCATCAGTTCAGGCAAGTGACAGCTGCACTCAGTCCCTTATCAATTTGCTCGATCGTGTGCTGAAACAAAACATGCAAAGCCCTTCTGTACCTGTAAATTCATTTAGACATGGGAATGTGAGCTGGACGTTTTGCAAAGTTTGCAGAGGCATGGACCATTCTACAGTTGCACATTGTAGAAGAGATGGTTTATGCTTGTTTTGTTTTGAACATGGACACAGAAAAAGAGAGTGCCCAAAGTGGAGTAGTCACGATAGTCTGGAGGTAAACTACTCACTACAAGGAGCTGGTCCTTTAAACCATTAGACCCACATATGGAGAGGGGATGTGTGGGTGATGATCAAACCCTCATAATTGATCTGGAACAGCAGTATGACAATGCATGCCATACAGCATCTGATGGTACTTGCGTGATATACGCACAAAATATGCAGAAAATAAAGGCTTTTGATGATCTTTTCTATACTTCCGTGATCGTAAACAACCAGTTTCAAATGAGAGGAATGCTTGACACTGGCTCTATGTCTTGTACTCTCAGTGAGACAGCTGAACAAAAGTTGTTGGCTGAAAATGTCGTCCTGGACAAAAAAATCACTATCTGAAAATATCATTCTTGTCGGTGTTGGGGGTAGGACCGCACAGCCAAAATGTTTGTATGAAGTTAGCATGAAAGTGTCAGGGTCTTGGGTAGAGGGATGAGGCGAGGACTCAATTGCAGGAAGTTTGGGCTCTTTATTACCAAAAATAAACCAAAAACAGACAACAAAAACTACCCCGTGGGGGAAAAAAACAGGCTGGCAAGGCAAGGCAAGGCAGGATCTGGACACATCCAGGGATAGACGATGACGAACTGACACACGACTGCAAACACAAGGAGAATAAATGGAGAGCAAATGAGGGCAACGAGGGACCACATGTGGGGCAAATTAACCAATAATCAAGTAACAAGATGGGTGGGATCAAGACAATTGACATGAGAGCACATAGCACACATGAAACAAAGACAAAAGCCATGTGCTCACACAAAACAAAACACAAGCACATGGCCAGCAAAACAAATCACAAGCCATGTGCTAGAACAAGAGACACGAACACGCAGCTAATGAGAAAACTCATAAGCCGCGTGTTCACACAAGACAACAAGAGAAGCACGCGGCTGAACACAAACCGCGTGCTTCACAAAACACAACACACGTGGACAGAAGAGCGCACGGCCGAGCGAACTCGAGACCGCACGCTCCCACAACAGACAGAACATGGAGCGCGAGTGTCCGGACCCGACACGAAACCGAAACTCAAGACATGAGTGACGGGATCTGAACACCACGCTCCAACAAGAAACAGTACACGCAGACGAGAGCGCACAGCTCGAGCACACTCAAAGCCGCACGCTCACAAGAAAACACTGACATGACGCGAGTGTCAGGGCTCTGTCACAAAACTATGAATTACACTAGACCGAAGTGACAGAACCCTGACAGAAAGTGTATGGCATCAGCTGTCAAGTTCCAGTTCTCATTGTTCCAGGACAACATGATGATTTAATTCTTAGCACCAACTTGATCAAGCACATTGTGAATCAAATGAAGAACACAGATGAGTATTGGGAATTTATATCGCAAAGTGCTACATAGTTATCACCGGACGGTGAACACTTTTTGGATGTGATGTCAAATCTTACACGTTGGCGACATGATGAATCCTTAGCAAAATTGGAACAGTAAAGCTCCATCATGCTGTCACTCTTGCTGCTAGACAAGAACATTTAGTGTGGGGAAGACTGCCCAGCAACTGTCCCTTGGAAGCGCCATTCTCGTTGAACCAACTTCCTCCAAGACTATGCCGAGAAACATCATGGTAGCCCGTGTGATAACATCTATGTGGGGTAATAGGTGGGTACCTATGAAAATAACCAATATGTCAGACCAACCTGTCACGCTAAGGAAGAATCGGAAATTGGCAGATGTTTCACCTTGTCTGGCTGTAGAAGATTTCCCAGTCTTGCAGGGCACTGGAAAGATAAAGGAGGTTAGTCCAGAGATACAAACTACTCCAAATTGTGCTTTAAATTTGAGACTGCAAGATGTTGGGTTAAGTGAAATTGACATTGATCTCTGCAGAGTCACTGATGCATCCAAAGAGAAACTTGTACAGTTATTGGTGAATTACAATTATGTGTTTTCCAAGCATCCCTTAGACTGTGGAGAGGCTAAGGAGTTTGAACACCGTATCCAACTTACAGATGAGAGGCCTTTCCGCTTACCATATCGGAGGATCCCTCCTGCTCATTACCAGAAGTTGCGTCAGGCGTTAAACGAAATGGAGGAGCAAGGGATAATTAGAAAGTCAGTAAGCGAATATGCATCGCCCTTGGTGCTTGTGTGGAAAAAAGATGGAAGCCTCCGCATATGTACGGACTTCAGGTGGCTTAATGCGAGAACACTCAAAGATGCTCACCCACTCCCTCATCAGTCCGACTGCCTTGCTGCCTTAGGAGGTAACAATTACTTCAACACCCTGGACTTAACCTCCGGATTCTACTATTTACCCATGCATGAACAAGACAAAAAATACACCGCTTTCATCACTCCTATGGGGCTACATGAGTATAACCGCATGCCACAAGGCCTGTGCAACAGTCCAGCTTCATTCATACGGATGATGCTTAGCATTTTTGGGGATATGAACTTCAGTAGTTAGCTCTGCTATTTAGACGATTTACTTGTGTTCGCATCCACGGAGCAAGAGGCTTTGAGCAGGCTTGAAATGGTTTTTCAGCGGCTTAGGTTACATCACCTCAAACTGAGTCCCAAAAAGTGTCATTTTTTGTGTGATTCAGTGAAGTTCTTGGGTCATATTATTTCTGGCCATGGTGTCTCTGTGGACTTCACAAAGGTGGATGTTATATCCAAAATGTCCAAGTTGCAACTTATGGAGGAAGATGGTTGCACTCCATCAGCACAAAGAATCAAGTCATTTTAGGAATGATTTTCTACTATCAACATTTTACTCCTAATTGTTCTTCGATCGCCAAGCCTCTCTTTGCTTTAACTGCGGGTCAGAAGAGAAGAGGTAAAGAGAAAGTTAGGAAGCCTGTTGGCACATTCAGAAAGCTGAATCCAAGTGACTGGACTGAGGAATGCGATATTGCTTTCAATACACTCAAGGAGAAATTGCTGAACTGTGCTTGCACATCCTGATTTCTCTAGGCCTTTGATTCTTTCAACTGACGCATCTCTGGATGGGTTAGGTGCTGTGCTATCCCAAGTTCCAGCTGGGAAAGAAATACCTCGGCCAATTGCCTTCGCCAGCAAAACCCTGACCGTGTCACAAAAGAAGTACCCTGCACACAGGCTTGAGTTTTTGGCTTTGAAGTGGAGTGTGTGCGAAAAGTTCAGCCACTGGCTTAAGGGGGACAGCTTCACAGTTTGGACGGACAACAATCCACTTATGCACATTATGACTAAGCCAAAACTCGATGCCTGTGAACAAAGGTGGGTTTCAAAATTAGCCCCTTATTTTTTCGACATAAAACATATTGCAGGAGTTAAGAACATTGTGGCTGATACCTTAAGCAGAGATCCATTTGCAAGGTCAATTAGTCATAGGCTCATGAATGAGAGTTAAAATTGCTTACGGAAGCTGATGCTGTAGAAGAAGAAGGAATACAGGAAGTGTTTCATCTGAAGGTTGAGTGCCACAAAATAAGTGATCAGAGTGGATGTCAGTCAAGCTGTCACGTGCAGTCATGTGATCCAGCAGCCGTCAAGACACTTTGCCAAGTCCAAGATGACTGGGAAACAGCGGTGGTGATGCGAGCAGTTCAGTTGGTGCAGTCAGTTCAACGGGTTGCTGCCACTAGCCAAAGTGAACAACCTCTGCCTATGTTCTCTCATGATGAGTTGGGGAAAGGTCAAGAGCTCGACCTTACCATTTCCAAGGTTCTCCCTTTCGTACTTCGTAAAAGATGTCCTTCAAGACGAGATAGAGAAAAGCTCGACTACAGAGCGTTGGCTCTTTTCAAGCAATGGGATCATCTAAATATGTGTGATGGGATTCTGTACAGGGTAACTAAGGACCCAATAAGCAGACAGAGAAGACATCAGTATGTTCTGCCTCAGAGCATGGTAGAAAAAGCCCTACATGGTCTTCACGATCTTGCCGGTCACCAAGGACAGGCTAGAACAGTTCACTTGGTGAGACAGCGCTTCTTCTGGCCCAAGATGGAGCGTGAGATCAGAGAATATGTGAAGTGTTGCAAGAGGTGTATTCTGGCCAAAACACCTGAGCCAGCTGCTCGAGCTCCACTGGAAAGCATTCGAACTTCTGCACCTATGGAGTTGGTTTGTCTTGACTTTTGGAGTGCAGAAGATAACAAACAGCGTTCAGTGGATGTGTTGGTCCTGACGGATCATTTCACTAAACTTGCACACGCCTTTCCTTGCATCAACCAGACGGCTAAGCAAGTTGCTCGGAAGTTATGGGACCATGTGTTCTGTGTGTATGGTTTCCCTGAGCGGATCCACACGGATCAAGGAACAAATTTCGAGAGTGAACTCTTTGCTGAATTGCTAACACTTTCTGGGGTCTCCAAATCTCACACGACTGCCTATCATCCTATGGGAAATGGCATCACGGAGCGGTTCAACCGAACCTTAGGAAATATGCTTCGCTCCTTGCCCTCGAGATCTAAGGATAAGTGGCCACAACAGATTCAGACTTTGACCTTCGCGTACAACTCAACAATACATGAGACGACGGGTTACGCACCTTTCCAACTCATGTTTGGATGTGTCTCACGCTTACCTGTGGACGTAATGTTCAAGCAAGTATCAAAGGATCCAGTGATTGTTGACTACAGCAGCTATGTTGCAAATGTAATGTCTCATCTTCATGAAGCAGCTGAAATTGCCCAAAAACATGCTGTACAGGAACAGAGGAAACAGACAAAGATTTATAACCGCAGGATCAAGGGAGTACATTTGAACAATGGAGATAGAGTGCTCATTGCCAATAAAGGAGAAAGAGGGAAAAGGAAGTTGGCAGATAGATGGGAATCTACTGTGTACACCATTGTGGATAATGACCCTCAGACACACATATACAAAGTGAAGGATGACAAAGGACACACTAAAGTGGTACATCGGAATATGCTCTTAGACATCAGTTTCTTACCAGTGACATGTCCCGAGGATGAAACGTGTGGATCTACAGTTGCCGATTGCTCAAACGATTCTGACTGTGAGAGCCGATCAGCAAATTCCACTGATTCCTTGGAGGACGAAGATCCTGAAAACATAACAAATTAATTAGTAGTAAATGAGCATATCTCAAAGAGTTCAAAATCTCTTGATGTACAAATGGAACAGGAAGAAGATGAGAGTGATGGCACTTACTGTGTTAATTCTGTTCCAGACAGTCAAAACCGGATGCTCCCTGATAAAACACTGAATGCAGGAATTTCTGATTGTGACAATGTATCGGCAACAGTTGACTTTGACACATCATCACAGACAGGCAAATCAGAGTCAGTAATACCTGAATTGGTAATGTCAGATCCTGAACAAGCGCAAGGCATGATTACAACACAAGCTGGTAGAGTAGTAAAAAAAGTAAATCGTCTGATTGAGACCATGGCCCAAAAAACATTTAAAATGGCAAACTTGTCAACCAGGTTCCAGAAAAAGTTTCAGTCACTTTTAAGCCTATTCTAATTTTTGTGATTGAGAAGGAAGTTTACTCTCTATTTTTTTTCTTTTTGGGATTAATTTTTCATTAAGTGTAATATATGAATAATGTGAATGAGGATTTGTTGTAAAGATTAAATGTGGTATGGTGTACTTGGCAACATACTTTACTAAGAGGTTTTGAGGCCTGATCACCCTCAAATTTCTCTGTATCTGTCAAGACAGATGGCTTTCATTGCTGTAACTACTGAGTTTTTGCATTGTGATTCTTTAGGAAATCCTCTTTATGCACATGCAGAATTTTGGTGAAATTAGGGGAGGTGAATGTAACAGGTGTTATATTAATTTATTAATTTCACACAAAATCTCTCCCTTTGTTATCAATTATTTTATATTTATATAATTATTTTGTATTCTGGCAATTTTTCTTTTAATATTGATTTATTTTGTTTGAGAAGTTATTTGAGCTGTTTCTATACTTATATGTTCATTTTTCAGTGTTTGTTGTAATTGTTAAATATAGTACGTGGCCCCTTTAAGAATTAAGGTTCCGGTTGCTTTCCTTCAGTTCGCGGTAAGCGCGGTTGGGGAAAGGTGAGTTCTGCTGGAGCTGGAGCTAAAAAGTTTAAAATTAGTTAGTTTCTTGTGATTAATATGTATTTTTTTTGTTAAAAATATAGTTTAATATTACTGAAACACTAATAGAGATTGTGTAACACAAAGTATGTACTTTTTTTGTTTATTAACCATATATGTCAGTTCCGTTTTGACTGTCAGGTCAATGCTGAAATTGTGGAGAAAGGCCACGGACTGACATTTTTTCATTAATTTTCCTTTTTATTCATTCAGGTATGTTTTCTACGTTTCTGTTAATATTGTTGTTTTGAATTCATGTAAAATGTTTTATATTGAGAAAAATTTTACATATTGTTGATTTAATCATATGCAGTTCATTTAAAAATTGTAATATGAAGTCAGTTTGCGGTAAGCACGGCTGGGGAAAGGTAAATGCTGAAATTGTGGAGAAAGGCCACGGATTGACATTTTTTTTCATTAATTTTCCTTTTTATTCATTCAGAATAAAAAGTGGTCTGAGGAATCTCTGTTGTCCGGTCTCATTAAATTAACAACATATCGCAGAGTGAAGGTCCAGACCGGTCACACTGCTAAAATAAAGGTTACATAAAAAAAAAGAAATTACCTCCTGGAATTGAAACCCAATGCCACACACCTTGAGAGTGTGTACTGGAAAGAGAGAAGACACAGTCATTTACGATGTTTACAAAAGCTTTAAATTAATTAACTCAACAATTTTAAATCTTACCATGAGTACAAAAACGTCACAATCATTCCCTCTTGTCTGACGTGGCAAAGCCTAAGATCAGTAAAGCAAACAATTTTATTTTAGAATAATGTACAAAAAATGTAACTGTTGTAAAAGCCAAATAATGACAATTATTTAAGTTGATTTCTCACCGGAAAATCATATTATTATGACTGCAGCATTTGGTGCGCTGTATTAGTTCTGGCAGAGACCCCCCTTTTTGAATTGTAATATCCATCTGGGAAAAAATACACAAGTCATACGCAAATGATTTAGACAACCCAAGCTCATATTGTCAATTCTACACAGATTACTTGATATTTTGATGAAAATAAACTCAAGTGATAAATTATAAATAAACTTATTTGTAATTTTTACAGAAATTATTTCTAATTGTTACACTGTTATTGTCTGTGGTAGCACTTTGAGATTTGTAAAGTACAATAAAAAGAAAGTGCAATATTATTTTTCTTACACATACTACTACTAATAGTAAATGTAGTAGTAATATTAGTATGAAATAATATTAGTTAATACAGTAATATGTACAGTAGACCTACATAGTACTAAAATATGTTACAAATAATAATTGTATTATATATTATACATTTTATTTTAAAAAATTTTACTTTAACGTTTTTTATTTTGTTAGAAAACATATTAAGTATCCCAGAATGGTACAATAACACAGAAAATAAGAGAAAGCTGTAAATATTATAAAATAATGCTATCTTTCGACACTAATTTTGATCAAATCAAACACTGACTAAGCCAGCAATAATAGGTTACGCACCACGTGTTTGAAAATAACTGGGAGAACAAAATTCACAGCTTATTTTGTCGAACTATCTATCTAAACTATCATTAAATACTAAAATAGGCTATTCGTTTGTTGGTGTAATAAGATGTCACATTGATTTATGCCATAAAACCTGGTAATTTTCAGGAAACCACTTTAATAAAATTAATAACCTTACTCACGTGTCCGATGTTGCAACCTGCTAGCAGTTTTATAATGTTGGAAATTATTACAGTACACATGCTACAAAACAAATGTTCATCCAAACAGCAGGAGAAAAAACTGAAGTCTGAAAAAACGATAGGTCTGAGCATGCAGGTCTGGAGTGTGCAGTTGGCCTCCGGGCCTGCCAGTTCATACTGGGGGTCTAATTTGGCACGGTCTCTCTGCTGCACTAATTGTAGTAAGCCATTCCTCTGTGTATACATCATAGGCGCGTGAAGTGGGGGGTGCTGCAGCATATTTTTATTTCCCCCATGTTTTTTTTTCTGTGGGCAACTGTTTAACTGTTGGGAATAAAAAAAATTGTTGGCAAAGGCTATGCATTTTAACACCCCTGTGGACTGTTGTTGTGGTTCTTCCCTTTTGTTGGTTAGCTCGTCAATATTGGATGAATCAACCTAATTGTGTTTCACCTGTTGCCCCTGTGCTGCCATAAGTTCCTTCTCTTGATTTGCGAGTGTTGTCGGTTTATTGTGAAATGTTGGCTACCCCGAGTGTTGGTATGTATCACCTGTCTGGATATGTATTGATGTCTCACATTAAATATCATTCTTTGGGAATCCTTGTCGTCCTAGTCATTCCTGCCTGCTCACCACCGGGGACCTTGACAGATAACCGACCCCAAAAAGTTAAAGTATGCGGGTCGTTACAATAGGTTGTTTTCCCGGTTTTTGTAGGGTTTATTTTCTGTATGGATACCCGCCTGCAAACCCTCCTGCTGGAGCAGGGGGAACGCTCTCTTGAGGACCACACTAATGACTTTTTGTCCCTGGCCCACTTCACGCACTACCCGGACAACTGCCTCCGCACGTTCTACTAGGTTGGACTTAACGCCACCACACGAGCGTAGTTGTCTGGGGATGGTCCTCGAGAGAGCTTCACCACCTTTGTCGAGTGGGTGCTGGTGTCCTGCAAGTCACATCTGACCATGGACATCGCGGACAACAACACCAGCCCCACTCATGACCCAGAGCCCAGCCCACCATCTCCAAGACAGGACAGGAGCACAAGCCGAGCCCCCCACTGACGGAGAGCCATTTCCCACGCAATCCATTACAGAGAGCGAAAGCCCTGTGGCGTGAGAGAAGAGGATCGTCTTGGAGGTGTGAGCCCAAAAAGTCAGACCAGGGCGAGGGCCGGTGACGTGCCACCACGAGGGAGCAAGCCTGGATGGTGTGAGCGTGGAGAGAGATCCGACCGAACTGCATCATGGCTGAGGGAGGGGGAGCAGATATGGAGGGAGGTTCAGTGCCAAAACAGAGGAGGAGGACCTCGGAATCCCGGTCGCGCCACGGAATGGCTCGATCCCTGTCGGCATCGTAATGGCTCCCGATAACTGTGAGCCTGGAAGGGCTCCTGATCCCCAGTCGAGCCCAGGAAGGGCTCCGGAACCCCAGTCCATTCCAGGAAGTGTTCCTGATGTTTCGTTTAGCCCAGGAAAGGCTCCTGATCCCCAGTCCAGCCCAGGAAAGACTCCTGATGGTTCGTTTAGCCCAGGAAGGGCTCCTGATATTTCGTTCAGCCCAGGAAGGGCTCCTGATGTCTCGTTAAGCCCAGGAAGGGCTCCTGACCAAGAGCTCTCTCCAGTGCCCACTCCTCAAAAATGCCTGCCTTCCCACCCGCTCCGGCCTGCTCCAGCGTCACCATGGTCGGAGTCTCCCTCACCCCAGCCTCCGAGGCCCGAACTCTGCCTCGGTCCATAGACCCAGTGGCTCCACATCGGCTCCTAGCTCCCTCACCACCACCGTCACCCGTCGATCCACCAGCTCCACGGGGCTCCCTCGTCCCTCCGGCTCCGCATTGGTCTGGCGTCGTCGGACCCGCCATCGCCTGGAATTCCTCTCCTCGGCTGCGTTCGTCGCTTGGTTCTACCGGCTACGGGTGGGCTCTTCCTCCCGTCAGCTCCACCTTGCGCCTCGGGCGCTCCGGCTCCGCGCGGATCTGTGGATCATCCCTCGCCTTGGCTCGCCGCGCCACTCGGCTCCACCCTGGCCCCCCAGGAAGCCTCGCCCCCCCTGGCTCGTTGGATCTCCGCCCGGGAGTCGGCTACGCCAGACCGAGCAAAAGGGGTGCGTAAGCCAGCACCCGTTGAGGGAAGGGTCGAGTGGGTCACCTATGCCTTCTCCATGAAGAACTCATCACCTCGGGAGCGTCAGGGGCTCACCCATGGAAGCACTGAGACAACGGTCCGATACTGAGGGGGTGAGTAAGTATGAGCAGAGCAGCATTGTGCAATTCCCCTGGCACCAGTATCGGCAGTCAGTACACGAACACTCCCTCTGTCGCCTAAGAGGGGGACGGAGAACGCACCGTTCCGCGGACGAGGGGGATGCGAGGCAGAGTGACCAAGTGCATAAACCCCCTGGGGAGAGAGCTGTTGGTTGTGGTTTGTTTCCCATTTTGTTGGTTTAGCCGTTCAATCATTGTTAATACCTCATTGTGTTCACCTGTGGCCCTCGTATATGCACATAAGTTCCTGTCTATTGAGTCAGTGTTGTAGGTGATGTGAATGTTACCCCGAGTGTGTGTATGTCTCACATGTCTGGATCTGCCGTATATCTACATTAAATGTCCTTATTTTGAATCCTTGTCGTCCTCATCATCCTGCCTGCCTCCACACACATGGACCGTGACAATGATCTGTATACGGCATCCACCAACGTCGGATGGGGATAGTCAAATTCAAAGAACAGTCATCAAATGGCAGATCAGTGGTTGAGATTGTTGAATGGTTGGCATCCACTTTTGACTGATGACCCGGTCCGGAATCTGCTTTCTGGACGACTTTTTCTCCATTTCAAATTTCAAAATCACATCAGAAGACATTATTTTTAATTAAAATGAATGGAATAATAAAAAGTTTAAAAAGTATTGGGTAGCGGTGTAGGGAGGGCTTTATTGTACCAAATAAGGTGGTATCCATTTAATAATTTTAATTAAAATTAAAATGTACACTCAATAGTTGCATACTGTTTTATAAGGTATTACAATGCTGAGGTGCAGATAAATGACACTATTTGCGATCAGTAATTAGCAGAATATCCTGCTATTTTAACAATGTAAATAGAATCTATAGCTATTTGCACACAGTGTAAATAGACAGATCAAAAAACAAATACTTCTATTTGTCATTAGTCACCCCCCCCCCATGGTAAATGCATCTATCGCTAGGAAAAAAGATGCTTACACCGCTCGCACGCCTTGGTCCCTCAAATATTGTCTATTGGGAAATTGGTGTTTATTGTCCCCCCCCGGTATGTTAGACAAAATTATTGCCCCTGAGCACGTTGGCATCATTTTCATGGGACCGTTCAATTTCCTGTGAACTTTTTGTCTGTGACGTTTAATAACGTGTTTAATTCGTACTTATTTCTATACCACCAAACACTTAATAGTCTCTCTGAGTTTTCATGTTCCCTTACAAAAATTAACTGTCGTTTTACTACGAATAAAAACAATAATGGTTCTTGTAGCCATGGTAACCACAAATTAACCATGGTTTTGTTACTTCAAATAATAATTAACAAAGAAGTATTCAGATAGCCTAATATTTTTGGGGTAATTAAAAAAAGACCTAAAAGTGAACAAAAGACTTGTTAAAAATATTATTCAAAATGCATTAGTATAAATACAATGAGGCCATAATGATTGGTTAATTAATAATAATCATGTGTTCCCCTTCAGGAACGCGAGCTGCGTCGAAACGCTAAGGGAATGCTGAATCACATGTGTAATCAGTCCAATAGATGGGTGAGACGTCACGGGCGGGTGACGTAAAGGCGTGCTCTGCCCTAAATTTGACACACCCCAAAGCAATGGCGTTGTGGCGTTGCCAGCGGCACTGAGCGCAGATTTGACGCTGTACTGGAAATGCACCGTAAGACAAGCACTTAAAAAAGGATGCGAGCAAATCACGTTACAGGCTGTGTGTTCCTCCCTGCCCGTTAGGTTACCCCCGACCAAGAACGTCGCTTTCCCGATACGAACCGTTACGAGCGGGGATACACACAGTCTGTGCTTGGGAGCGAAGCAAGCAGAGTCGGCTCTCGAGGGCATTGCGAGCGGCTTCCCTGCGTACGCTTCGCTCCAGGAAGGTTCTCTTCGAGGAGGGAGCCTTCACCAGCATTCCCCACGGTGCTGGCCCTGCTTCCGCCGAGGAAGACCTCGAGGGTTTAGGGTGCCATTTGGGACAGGGCCCATGTCAGTGAGCCTTAAAGGGATAGTTTAGCCGAAAATGACTTTTCTGTCAGCATTTTATCACACATAACAATCATACTGAACATAATAACCATTTCCAGGTTGATAATTTTTAAGCCAAAACTTTATTTATATTGCAAAATGAGTCATTTGGACCTCGTTGCGAACACAGTTAACAGAAGAAACCAAAGGAACCAACTTGCTCAGAATATTCATTTTCGGACTAGATTTAATTTGCATCACTGATAGTTTTTCTTGCTGTTGTTTTTTATGATTTGCAGTTGAAAATGTAACGAAGGGTATAGAGAAATGTATTAGAGAAAAACTATACATTTTCCTTTTCAAATATAGTGAAGATATATGCTAGACTTGTCAGCATTTCAAAAACATATTCTTTTTTTTTATTAATAGTATAATCTCAAAGACATTCTTTATGTTAAAAAATAATAATTATAATAACAACAATTATAATAAAAGTTAATAAACACGTTTATTTCTCAGCAGTAATTATATGTTGTTTTCCCCATCATATTCTGCTTTGTATTTTCTTCAGGTTTAAAGAGGATGATATAACATTTAGGTGCAAATATGCAAAAAAGTAAACCAAAGCTTGAGGCTAAAATGGCAAATATCTCCACAGCTACAGTGAATTTTCCAGGAGAACTGACATAAGCTGGTATAAATGTGATCCATACAGCACAGAATATAAGCATACTGAATGTAATGAATTTTGCTTCATTGAATTTATCAGGCAGTGTGCGAGCCAGAAAAGCCAAAATGAAGCACAAGACAGCCAGTATGCCAATATAACCAAGAACAGCAGAGAAACCTATAGTAGAACCTAGATGACATTCAAGAATGATTTTTTCTTGATAATATTTCATATTTTTGTGGGGAAATGGAGGAGATATTGTTAGCCAAAGCACACAGATAAGAACCTGTACAAGAGTAAAGACAAGCACACTGAGTCGTTGTTGTTTAGGCCCAAACCATTTCATGATATTACTTCCTGGAAGTGTAGCCTTGAAGGCCATTAACACCACTATTGTTTTCCCAGAACCACAAGGAAAATACAGAGGACCCACCCCCCACCCCCCCCCCCAAAAGTGATACCCCAATCGTGTACGCAACTATACATGGACCACTCAGTGGGAGACCAATGAAGTAGAGAACAGACGGGGAAACACAAGATGTTCAATTGAGTAAGAGCAGACCAGGAAGCTCAGCTCTGAGTTGTTGGCTTTTATTATGGGGGTGTTCTTTTTTCTGTAAAAAAAGAATGGGCCCAGTGCATGGTTGAATCTACTCCAAAAAGAGCACTACCTGGTGAGAAAAAAACACTAACACTATACCCATAACTTCTGTGAATAACAGATACTCTATAGCTTTTAGCACACATTTATTTTTCTCAGCATTAGGCCAGTATTCCCTTGGACACTGCTTGCAGTTATTTGAATCTGGAAAGGAAGTTACAATCAATAGTTAGGAACCAAAGGAAAACAATTTACATGAATAAGATGGGCTATGATATTACCTGTCTCATTACTGATTTCTCCTTCTGCACACGGAATACAGTCATAACAGCAGACAGGTCTTCCTTTCTGTGCAGCCTTCCTAGTGCCTGGAGGACAGCTCTCACTGCACAGAGACCTTGGCTTCTGCATGTAAGTAAGTGAGTAAGTAAATAAATAAATAAAATACATATATTAGTAATAGTGATCACATCATTTTTTTTACTTTTACTGTCACTTTGTTCAAAACTCAAACTCTGTTATTGCTTTTTTTCCCACTTGATAAAAATGTATTGCCAAATGGCCATTTTGATCTGCATTTCCAATGCCAGTTAATATTATAAAGTCACAAAATTTAACATGTAATATTTTGAAAAGTGAATTTAAAGTAATCTAAATTAGTGCATGCTATTAAAAGTAATATTAATCTGTTTGTCATTTATTATTAGCAGTTTCTGTGTGACCAATACACGTATTGTATTATTATTATTATTATTATTGATTTATTTATTGTGTTTATGTTTCCTCAGTTTAAAGAAACAACTAAAGACAAACATATTACTGACATTTACCTCCAGCTGTCCTCCAGCCCAGATTATGTTTTCAGTGTTAAACACAAGTCGTTGGTGTGGGGGCAGTGAGGCATCATAGTATCCCACTGATTTAAATTGTATCAAACCATCTGAGTCCTGCTGCCAATTGATAATGTCATATTGGGCTTCTGCGCCACCAGTGCTGTCAAACCACACACGATCCCCCATCTTTATGATGAAATTTACCTGTTTCAGAGCCTCAACAATCTAGTCAATAAAATACATTGACATTATCACAGAGGCATTTTAACAGATGGTTCCCTAATTTTCTCTACTATTCACCTTTCTTTTATCTTTTACCTGCTGTGGTTGTATTGTCAGGCCTTTCTCACAACCTTCTTTTTCTTTGCACTTGAGTAGAATGTGCAGTGAATGAGCGACAGCATAAACTGCTTTGTAGACATAGCTTGCATATCTTTGTTCAGGCACATCTTCATTGTAATTTTTTAGTAAAAGTAGTTCCTCATATCTGCTGCAACTTAACGCATATTGAGAAAAATTCCCCTTGGTCTGTGAACATGGAAAAGCTGTGTTCCAGAATTCTTTTAAGATATAATCTGCGAACCCTTCAACATTGATTTTTTTCACAGCAAACCCCAGTGACCCTCCAAGCACTCGATAACTGTTTGAAGTGATCAGACTCTTTACAGTTATCCATGACTTCACTCCAATCATTTGGAAGCCTGTAATGTTCTGAATACTTAACTGATCAGTAAGTAAGCCCATTTCAGGAAGTGAAATAAATGCAATAATCACTTTTGCTGTGCTTTTTTTTATTGTGTCTATCACTTTCTTGAGTTTTTCTGGCTCTGTTCGGTAGAATTTGACAGAGTACTCAACACAAATCCCCATCTCCTGTGCTATTTTCAAAAAGATTGTCATTCCATAGTTTCCATATTCATTGTCACTGTTCACAGCTCCCACCCAAGACCAGCCTAAGTCCTTGACTATGGATGCCAGTGCTCTGCTCTGGTGGTAATCACTAGCCATAGTCCTGAAGAATGAAGGGTAATCTTTCCTATTACTGAGACATTCACATGATGCTGAGTGACTTATCTGAAAAAGAAAGCACAAGAAACAGTGATACTGTCATCTGCAATTGTGTTAAACATTCAGTGTTATTGATCCTTACCACTGGAATTTTAAAAGGTCCTGTAGTTCTGGAGAGAATCACTGTCGCGGTAGACTCTGATTCGCCAATGATAGCATGTAAAGTAGACTGGCCATTGCATCTGTATCCTGCTCCAAATTCCTGACTATTCATCAGTCCCATAGTTGCACTCATGGTAGACAGTCTTGACCCACAGGAATCATAGATTCGGTAGCCAATAGAAACATTTGGGAGCAAACTTTCACTTCTATTAATCTCCTCAATGGCAAAAATCATAATTTGTGCCAGTCGATAATCTCTCAGATTCACACTGCAAAATTAAATTCATTAAATCAGTAGGCTAAATAGAAACTACATTTTAAGAAGTGACAAGCTAAAAAAGCTTTTTTTTTAAAAGTGCAACACCATATTATTAGCAGTTTGCTCTAAAAAATATTATATATCTATAGATATATTGCATTTTAATTTAAAATGACCTTTTGTGATACATTATCTGCTCTATTGTTTCAAATGTAACAAACCTGGAGCATGATATAAGCTGAGGTTTTTGTGTAAAATCAAATGAAGGTAATGTTTCTATGCTGTGGACTGGAAAAAGTCCTCCAATGGTTAAGTCTCCGTCCTTGGAAAACAGCGGATACTGAGGGTCTCCCATTATTCGACAAAGAGTGTTTCCTGCTTTGGTATGAAGCTGATGGAAAAGCAATAATGTGTAAAGAAAGATGAACATCCCAAAGGCTCAACTGTGATCTCAACTGTGACTGCCAAATGCAAATGGCATGATACATTATTTGTACTTTTATATGCGTAATTATTCTGGAAGAATGATTGAGAATGTGGCCAATAACATGATGGGGCAAGACATGACAGCAAGATAAGACATGTCAGGTCAAATAGGGGTGGGATAAAGTCAAGCTAATTTGCTCAGATTTCTCACATTGTCAGACAGTAGTATATTGGAATAGTGGAGATTAGATAATATCTAGTAAAGCCTTTGGAAATACTTCTCAAAATATATTTTACATAACCTTTGTTTAATCTATTAATTTGGATTTTTGAAAAGTATGTACAAATAAAGGTAAATAAAGACCTTTGTAAATATTTATTTTATTATATAGAACTAGCACTAGTTTCTGCATGTATTCCTTTGTTGTCTATGTTTGATGTCCAATGCAATAACGCCAAGGATCTTTGTAATAAAAAAAACCTTAGCCAACTGTAGGAACAGCCAGACCATATAATATTATTTATCTCCATATTTTCATGGGATTTATTGAATAGGACTGAGTAAACAGCTATATTCTCCTTTTGGTGACAATAAGTTGAATGTCATTGCTGTGTGCTTGAAAGGAACTGAATTGCACCAATTACTATTACGGTGCCAACCGTCTCAGAGGGTCGATTACCACAGTGGATGTCCAATGACCACGAGAGAAAGGAAGAGCAGTCAGTTGTACTAATTTACTCTTTAAGATGTTGAATATCAATAATCAGATACACTATGTACATTTTCACCATCAATAAATCACAACAATGCAAAGAAAACATCCATATAAAGAGCATAGGCCCATGCAAAATAAATGAAATATTTCAACAGATGTGAGCTTTAAGGATACAGATGTAAGCTGGTTTCACAATTGCAACAGTATGGGTGGCTCACAGCATTAAGATGGTCACAATGTCAGGATAGCGATATGAAACTGGTCTTTAGGCTGCAGTCTCAGGTCCTCTGATGCACGAAGAATCCTCAGAGATGACAAATACCAGTGTATATAAGTCTGTGATGTGTATTACGGAATATGTATCCTGTTGATCTGCATGACTCTCGAAAATGGTTCTATAATAGACAAAATAAACTTAATTATTAACAGAAAACCAAATAAATGTGCGATGAACGCTAGCTACACAACAAAAAATGCGGAGTCTTACATCACATGAATGGGCGATCATGTCAGAATCAGAATCAGAATCAGAAGAGCATTTTAGTGCCGGTTTTTACACATACGAGGAATTTGTTTTCGTGACAGAAGCTTCCACAGTGTAACAGAATGACAGTGACAGAACAAAAAACACAGATAATAAAAAATAGAACAAGTAAATAAGGAATACAAATATATAAATTGACAGTTGTATGTGCAGGTATATTACAATAGACAGTTTTTGTATGTACAGGTACTGTATATTATGTGCAAATTTGAGGTGTAGACTGAGTATGAGTGTTAGATAAATAAAGTGTCGAGGATCCTGCTGAAAAATGAGGTGTGTTCCACGTGTATTGTTAAGTGTTCATGAGATGGATGGCCTGAGGGAAGAAACTGGAAACTGTTCCTGTGTCTGGTCGTTCTGGTGCTCAGTGCTCTGTAGCGTCGACCAGATGGCAACAGTTCAAAGAGGGAGTGTGCTGGATGTGAGGGGTCCAGAGTGATTCTGCCAGCCCTTTTGCTCACTCTGGATAAGTACAGTTCTTGGAGAGAAGGGAGGGTTGTACCAATGATTCGCTCAGCAGTCCGGACTACCCTCTGAAGTCTTCTGAAGTTAGATTTGGTAGCTGAGCTGAACCACAGTTATTGAAGTGCATGCAGAGGATGGATTCAATGATAGCAGAGTAGAACTGTTTCAGCAGCTCCTGTGGCAAGTTGAACTTCCTCAGCTGGCGAAGGAAATACAACCTCTGCTGGGCCTTTTTCACAATGGAGTCAATGTGAGTGTCCCACTTCAGGTCCTGAGAGATTGTGGTGCCCAGGAACCTGAATGACTCCACTGCAGTCACAGTGCTGTCCATGATGGTGAGTGGGGGGAGTGCAGGGGGGTTTCTCCTGAAGTCCATGGTCATCTCCACAGTTTTGAGTGTGTTGAGCTCCAAGTTGTTGAGACTGCACCAGACAGCCAGCTGCTCGACCTCCTGTCTGTAAGCAGACTCATCACCGTCCTGAATGAGGCTGATGAGTGTGGTGTCGTCTGCAAACTCCAGGAGCTTGACAGAGGGGTCTTTAGACGTGCAGTCGTTGGTGTAGAGGGAGAAGAGCAGTGGGGAGAGAACACAACCCTGAGGAGCTCCAGTGCTGGTTATATGGGTGCTGGATGTGTATTTTCCCAGCCTCAGTAGCTGCTGCCTGTCTGTCAGGACGCTGTTGATCCACTGACAGACGGAGGTGGGCACAGAGAGCTGAGATAGTTTGGGCAGGAGGAGGTTTGGGATGATAGTGTTAAAGGCCGAGCTGAAGTCCACAAACAGGATCCTCACATAAGTCCCTGGTCTGTCTAGATGTTGCAGAACATAATGCAGTCCCATGTTAACTGCATCGTCCACAGACCTGTTTGCTCTGTAGGCAAACTGAAGAGTATCCAGCAAGGGTCCAGTGATGTCCTACAGGTGGGCCAGCACCATTCTCTCAAGTGACTTCATGACCACAGACGTTAGAGCCACAGGTCTGTAGTCATTAAGTCCAGTAATTTTGGGTTTTTTGGGGACGGGAATGATGGTGGAGCGTTTGAAGCATGAAGGGACTTCACACAGCTCCAGTGATCTGTTGAAGATCTGTGTGAAGATGGGGGCCAGCTGGTCAGCACAGGATTTCAGACAGACAGGTGTAACACAATCTGGGCCTGGTGCTTTTCTCCTTTTCTGCTTCCGGAAGACCTGGCGCACCTCGTCTTCACTGATCTGAATTGCAGGCGTGGGGGAGAGGGGGGTTACTGGAGGTGTGAATGGTTGTGTGGAGAAGGTGTTCAGGGCGGGTGTGGGGTGTTTTTTTCAAACCTGCAGTAGAACTCACACTGCCAGTTGTTGATTCTCCACAGTGCTGGGGGATGGTGTCTTGTAATTGGTGATTTCTTTTAGACTTTTCCACACTGATGCCGAGTCGCTGGAAGTGAACTGAGTCCTTATTTTTTTCTGAATAATTCCTCTTTGCCACTCTGATCTCCTTTTCCAGTGTGTATTAGCCTGTTTATACAAGACATTATCACCCTTCCTGTAAGCATCTTCTTTGGCATGACGGAGCTGTCTGAGTTTTGCAGTGAACCATGGTTTGTCCATGTTGGAAGTTAAATGAGTCTGGTAGGAATGCACATGTCCTTACAGAAAAATGATAAAGATATAAGCTTGTAGTTTTCTCTATTTCTGTTTTATCACGTGATAGAAAGTCTAAGGGCTTCTTAAGCCGTATGGCTGACTTATCTAATCTGCGGCCTGCTTTGCATCAAACAAATATTGCAATGCCATCAAGTTAGCATTTTTAATCATTTGCTCACTAAAAAATTAATTATTTCTAATCAATGACTTAATAACCAAAAACAACCTGGATTTCGAAATGAAACATGGCTAGAAGACAGCTGCACTGCAACAGTCCTCAATGAAACAGCCCATCCTAACTTTACTTTTATAAGTGTCTGCAGAGCTGTTAGAAGAGGTGGAGGTGGAGCTGCTCTATTTAAAGATGTCTATCAACGCAAGCAAGTGTCATTTGGTCAGTACTTGTCTTTTGAATATCTAGGGATTGGGTTGAAAGGTGCTCCACGCATTCTGTTTAGCATTATTTACAGGCCTCCAAAATACTATCCAGCCTTTGATGAAGAGTTCACAGAAATGCTATCAAAGATTTCCTCAGAGTTTGACTGTTTTGATATTGCAGGGGATTTTAATATACACACAGATAATGCAGAAATCAAAACTACAAAATAAATAATAACTGTTTTAAACACTTTTGACCTAATCCAGCATGTGCATGAACCTACACACAATCATGGACATACTCTAGATTTAATCATCAGTAAAGGTCTAAACATTTCATCCATTGTTATTAAGGACGTAGCACTATCTGATCCCTTCTGTATTTTCTTTGATATATTGAACTCTGTTACCACTGAATCTAGATCGGTCTCAGGCAGAAAGAGATGCATTAACGGAAACACTAGTGTGCTATTTATGGAGGCCATATCTTTAACACCAAGCATTTCTGCAGACTCGGTTGATCTTCTCCTTGATTCATTTAACTCAAAAGTTAAGAATGTTATTGTTGACATTGCTCCTTTGAAAGTCAGCAGGAAGACTGGCAGACAGAAATTAGCTTGGAGAAAATCAACAGCAGTTCAGAGTATGAAAAGACAATGCAGAAAAGCTGAACGGATGTGGCAGGAGGCAAAACTTGAAATTCGCTATAGCATCTATAAAGACAGCCTTCAAGCTTTCAATGTGGAACTAGCCACAGCCAGACAGACCTTCTTCTCAAACCTTATAAACAATAACTTAAACAACACTCGCACTCTTTTTGCTACTGTTGAGAGACTGACAAACCCCCCAAATCAGATTGCCAGTGAAATGCTCTCCGACAGCAAATGCAATGAGTTTGCTTCCTTCGTTTCTGAGAAGATCAATAATATCAGGGAGGCGATTAGCACATCCCCAAGTTATACAGAGGTCAGAAAGATTCGACCACAATATCAAAAAGAAGATACTATGTCTGTTTTTGAAGCAATTGATAGAGCAGCACCTTAAATCGTCAACATGCTATCTTGACACACTTCCCACATATTTTTTCAAAAGGGTGCTTAACTGTTTGGAAGCAGATCTCTTAGAAGGGGTGAACGCCTCACTTCTTTCTGGGACTGTTCCAAACTCCCTGAAAACTGCAGTTAAGCCCCTTCTGAAAAAGAGCAATATTGATAACAACATTTTGAGCAATTATATAACAATATCAAATCTTCCTTTTATAGGAAAGATTATTGAAAAGGTAGTCTTTAATCAGCTGAACAAATACTTAAACTCAAATGGATACCTGGACAATTTTCAATCTGGTTTTCGACCGCATCACAGCACAGAGACAGCACTCATTAAGATAATAAATGATATTCGCTTAAATTCAGAATCTGGCAAAATATCAGTGCTGGTACTACTAGATCTCAGTGCTGCGTTTGATACTGTCGATCATAACATACTACTAGAGAGACTGGAAAACTTGGTTGGGCTTTCTGGCATGGTAATTAAATGGTTCAGGTCATACTTAGAAGGGAGAGGTTATTATGTGAGTATAGGAGAGCATAAGTCTAAATGGACGTCCATGACATGCGGAGTCCCACAAGGCTCAATTCTTGCACCGCTCTTGTTTAGCCTGTATATGCTCCCACTAAGTCAAATAATGAGAAAGAACCAAATCGCCTATCACAGCTATGCAGATGATACCCAGATTTACCTAGCCTTATCTCCAAATGACTACAGCCCCATTGACTCCCTCTGCCAATGCATTGATGAAATTAACAGTTGGATGTGCGAGAACTTTCTTCAGTTAAACAAAGAAAAAACCGAAGTCATTGCATTTGGAAACAAAGATGAAGTTCTCAAGGTGAATGCATAACTTGACTCTAGGGGTCAAACAACTAAAAACAAGTCAAGAATCTTGGTGTGATTCTGGAGACAGACCTTAGTTTCAGTAGTCATGTCAAAGCTGTAACTAAATCAGCATACTATCATCTAAAAAACATTGCAAGAATTAGATGTTTTGTTTCCAGTCAAGACTTGGAGAAACTTGTTCATGCCTTTATCACCAGCAGGGTGGACTATTGTAATGGTCTCCTCACCGGCCTAGAAGACTATTAGACAGCTGCAGCTCATCCAGAACGCTGCTGCCAGGATTCTGACTAGAACCAGAAAATCTGAGCATATCACACCAGTCCTCAGGTCCTTACACTGGCTTCCAGTTACATTTAGGATTGATTTTAAAATACTTTTACTAGTTTATAAATCACTCAATGACCTAGGACCTAAATACATAGCAGATATGTTCACTGATTATAAACCTAACAGACCACTCAGATCATTAGGATCGAGTCAGTTAGAAATACCAAGGGTTCACACAAAACAAGGGGAATGTGCTTTTAGTTATTATGCCACCCGCAGCTGGAATCAGCTTCCAGAAGAGATCAGATGTGCTAAAACATGTCACATTTAAATCTAGACTCAAATCTCATCTGTTTAGCTTTGCATTTATTGAATGAGCACTGTGCGATGTTCGAACTGATTGCACTATATTTTATGTATAATCTTTTCTTAAATTCATTTTAAATCTCTTAAATCAAATTTTTTTTAAATAATTTTCAAAGTTTTTAAATTCCTTGTTTTATTGTTGTGATTATTGTTTTTATTTTATTTTATGTAAAGCACTTTGAATTACCATTGTTTATGAAATGTGCTATACAAATAAACTTGCCTTGCCTTGCCTTGCCTAAGATGTTACAGTCTCTGTGAGCTCATCCAGATCGGTGGCAGCAGCTTCAAAGACGCTCCAATCAGTGAGGTCAAAACAAGCTTGTAAATCCTGCTCTGCTTCATTAGTCCATCTTTTTACAGTCCTTAATACAGGTTTAGCTGATTTCAGTTTCTGCCTGTAGGTCGGTATAAGATGAACTAAAGAGTGATCAGAGAGTCCCAAAGCTGCTCGTGGGACAGAGTGATATGCATTCTTTATTGTGGTGTAACAGTGATCCAATATATTACTGTCTCTGGTGGGACATGTGATGTGCTGTCTGTATTTTGGCAGTTCACCGCTAATATCTCTCTTAATCAGGTAACTACGCACTCATATTACATAAATATAATGCAACAGCAGTACATCAAGTTAAACAGTGAATAAATGACATGATAACATTATAATGAATACTTAAATGAAACTCATGTTTTCCAATGACGCACATACAAGAATCATCACAAACTAAACTTCTGCGAGAAGTTTGGGATAATTAAACCCCATCCACGGCCAATCAAGATTACAATATTCCCCCCTGCAGTTTACAAAATGAAGGCGCTGCAGAAAGAGATTTTAATCCACCTTATTTTGCTGCTACTTCACGCTATCGTTGAATAAATCACGCCTCCTCAATAGGTTGTTTGCACATGACGTCACTGATGACGCACGAAATGCAGCTGGAGGGCAGGAAGTGATTTTCCTCCAAAGAAATCACTAGCAGAAATTCCAAATGCCAGTGTTTTGCATTGTTGTTTATGGATGCTTAAATTGGCCAAACCGAGAAACCACAAGGAGCTTTTATCGTGTATGAAAATGTGTTGTTCATAAGAAAAGTCAAGAATTTGAATGAAAAACGCAGGAAAAAGTGGCTTGTAAACCTGCGTCTGCGGTCGGGAGGAGCAAAGCTCGTGTGATTATGCTCATGCATGCAAATGGTTATTATAGGATATAATAATATATTAAGATATTTATAAAGATATAAATAGATTGGGCTGCCACCTGACAATCAGAATTCACTCATTGCTAAATGATACAATGTAAATAAGATATTATTTGCAGTTCAGAGAGCTTCACTGATTATAAAGGAACATCGTGAGATTGTGATCAATTGAAGTGAGTGACAGCTTTTTAGTGATTATATGGAAGCGCTATTTGCTCGCTTTCTAGGCAGGCTATAATCAATTCAGAATTTGAATAAAAGTTTGTTTTACGAGCTGCTAACAGGACCAACAGCCACAAACCCTAACTTACATGCAGCAAAGTTTCAGGAGTGAATGAAAAAGGATGAGATGGAGGAAAGTCCGTACTGTACTGTTTTAGGCATGAGGCATATATATAGAGGTATATTATACTAGTATGTATATTATATAATATATATAGCGCTTTCATTGAATTGCTGCACACCCAACGTGCCTTACAATCGTATGAGGGGATCTCTCTTCAACCACCAAGCTATTACAAGAGAAAGGTATTGATAATCACAATATGTTGGACGTGATCCTTATGTTATGAAGATGAGCGATTTTTAAACTAAATTGAAATAGTTGCCTGCCATCGAGGTGGTGGATATAGGTTGAGCAACTAACCCTGACTGCAGACAAGCTATTTCTAAAGTGAATCCCGTATTTATATGAGGAATGCGGGATATATGTCACTCCTGAAACTTTGCTGCATGTACAGGTTATGTGGCTGTTGGTCCTGTTAGCAGCACTTAAAACAAAACTTTTATTCAGATTCTGAATTGATTATAGCCTAGAAAGCAAGCAAATATCACTTCCATTTAATCACTAAAAAGCTGTCACTCACTTCAATTTATCGCAATCTCACGATTCAGTGATATGAAGCTCTCAGAACTGCAAAAAATACTTATTTACATCGTGTCTATGTGTGGCGTTCAGCATTCAGTGGATTCTGACTGTGTCACCCTGTATCTATTTATGTATTTCTTTATTAATATTTTAATATATTATTATCTTATATTAACCATTTGCACACACAAGCATTATCCGGCTTCGCTCCTCCCGAACGCAGACGCAGGTTTACAAGTCACTTTTTCCAGCGTTTTTCAGTCAAATTCTTGAATTTTCCCCCCTTATGAGCAACACATTTTTGTACACGATAAAATCTCCTTGTGGTTTCTTGGTTTGTCCGATTTGAGCATCCAAAACAACGCAAAACACAGACATTTGGAGTTTCTGCTAGTGATTCCTATGGAGAAAAATCACTTCCTGCCCTCCAGCTACATTTCGTGCCTCATCAGAATCATGTGATTGCAAACAACCTATTCAATTTTAAAGACCAACATAATAGCTGTACAGCCCTTATAATAAAGGGAACATGAACATGGGCTTTTTTACAGTCGCCCCCATATTTGGTAGACAAATTTGTCAAAATCTACTGCGTAACATTTGTATCTTGCGATAAAGCAGGTAGTCTAATCAATCGAGCAACTGGTCGAGTGTAAGTATGTTCTTTCCCTTTAACAACAGCTGTTCTAACTCTACCATCTGAGCTAGGAATGACGGATGAAACAGTAGCCACGCACCAGAGTGCTCTCGGCAACTGCTCATCAACTATAAGAACTACAGTTCCGACTGTAATGTTCTCTCTCTCTCTGTTCCATTTCTGACGTGCCTGTAACGTTGGCAGAAAGTAATGCACAAAATGCTTCTAGACATGTTCACTGATAATCTGACGGTGTCTCCACCTCTTCCGAGTGAACAGATCAGACTCAGGATAGACTACAGATCAGACTCAGGATAGAGGTAGGGAGGAGTCAGGCTGCCCCATGAGCAATGAATTCGGTGTTACAGGATCTGGATATATTACTAGAGACATAACCCAAATGTTTTGAATTTAAGATACCTTCAATCTCTACTAAGACCATCCTCAAGACCTCTTTAGTGACAATCTGAGCGCCTAGATTGGTCCGTAGGGCTGTTTTTACAGACCTCACTTCTCTTTCCCAAGACCCCCCAAAGTGATGTGTACTGGGAGGATTAAAGCGGAACCTGATCTGTTCTTTGGCTAGTCGATCCCTGAGGGTGGGTTGCATCTGACTGAAAGCTTCCTCCAATTCACTACTCCCCCCTCTGAAATTGGTTCCCTGATCGGACAGAAGCTCATAGCGCTTTCCCCTACGTGAAATAAAGCGTCTGAGGGACAACAAGAACGAATCAGTGTCCATATGGTCCAGAAGGTCAAGGTGGATGGCTCGAGTGGTGAGGCATTTATAAAGAATACCCCACCTTTTATCCATGCGATAGACCACTTTTATTGTAAAGGGACCAAAACAATCGACCCCAGAGGAGTGAAAGGGAGGTTTTAATAACCTAAGACTGCAAGGCGGAATGTCTGACATCCTTGGAATTTCAGTTCGGCCCCTCCACTTTTGACACTCAAGGCAGTAACGCTGATGTTTCTTTACTGTCTCTCTCCCTCGCATGATACAGAACTTCCGTCGTAGCTCAGCATACACCCTTCCAGGTCCTGGATGAAGTAACTGGGTGTCATAATGCTTAAAGGGGTGGTTAATTGAGATTTCACCTTTTTAACATTAGTAAATGTATAATGTTGCTGTTTGAGCATAAACAATATCTGCAAAGTTACGAAGCAGAAAGTTCAATGCAAACGGAGATATCGTTTTTTAAAATTCTGGCAGTTTAATGCCTACAAAAACGGCTTGTAGGGACTACAACAAGTTACTTCCCGGGTTCGTGACATCACAAACCCAGATAAACCCCGCCCTCTGGAAAAGGCAGCAAAGGGGGCGAGGCCATGCTGCGCTGCTTTAGAGAAGAGGAAGAGAAAACTAGAGGTGCACGTAAAAATCTATTCATATATGAATTGTGATTATGTCTTCTTACAATTCTAAGTTTCAAAATCAATGTTCTAAAGCAGCGGTTCTCAATACTGTTCCTCACGTTCCCCTGCTCTACACATGCTTTGCACAGCTCTCTCTCTCTCTCATTCACCTCAGTTCCAACAATGAACTGTTCCAATTTATTTTCACATAGCTATGAGAAGCATTATACAAGGAAGTGCGTGCAGTTGCCGTACTCTATTAAAGCTTTAATCAGGATAAAACCGTACATTAAAAGCTAACATAAGCAGTAGCATTTACAAATAACAGCATATCTAAAAGTATGAGACAACAATAAACAAAAAACATAGGCCTACCATTAAAAGCCGTGCTTGCACAGGTTCTGCACGATCCTCTTCAATAATATCCTCTGCTTCTCAATCGGGCTCAAACTGATAAGTGATATTAACAACGCCGTTGTTTACAATACAACCTGAGCAGTGCACATGCCGCTGAGGTGAGGGGCAGAACATTTAGACGCACACTAGAGGCAGTTTAGCCAATCACAACACACTGGGCTAGCTAACAAATCAGAGCCCATCGCTTATTTCTGAGGCCGGGGCTTCATAAAAACAGGAAAAATCAGCCTGTTTCTCAGAGAAGGGACAGAGGGGTGTGGATTAAAGGTAAATTATGTGAAAAATAATGTGTTTTTTAATAAACGAAGCATTAACACATGTTAGACTGCACCCCATAAACACAATCAAGCCTAGAAACAAACCAGTGAACCACTCCTTTAATGAGTTTTGCCACTGGATGAGTCAGAGATAGAACCACAGGATGTAAAACATCTTTGGCAAGAGTCACATCTTCTAAGTCTGCCACCCACTCTGATCAGGTTGGAATCTTTGTCATGCTCAGGAGCAAGTCCTATCAGTTGACTGCTAACTGGGAGAGTCTTTCCTTCTTTGAGGAATGATCTACTGACTCAGAGACGGGGAACCCTGTGGCACCCACGTCCAGACCTCTGGAAACTTCATGTCTGGTCCCTGGACGGAACGCAGAGGTTCTAGGTGACCTAGCCCAAGAGGTAGTGGCCACCATCACATCAGCACGAGCACTTGGGGGGTGTGGTTTTTTTTTCTACGAGACACACTTACACCTTGAAGTGGAACCTGTTCATCAAGTGGTGTTCCTCTCATCGAGAGGACCCCCAAAGATGTCCAATCAGAGTTGTGCTCTCCTTCTTGCAGCAAGGGTTGGAGCGAAGGCTGTCTCCCTCCAGCCTTAAAGTTTACGTTGCTGCTATTTCCGCTAACCACGACCCTGTGGAGGGGAGAACGGTGGGGAAGCATGACCTGGTCATCGGGTTCCTTAGGGGAGCGAGAAGGTTGAACCCTCCTCAACCTCCCTCTATACCTTCTTGGGACCTGGGACCTGTGACCTGTCTCTGGTGCTCGAAGCACTTTGCAGTCAGTCGAGCTAACGTTTCTTTCAATAAAGACTCTGCTCCTGGTTGCATTGGCCTCCATCAAGAGGGTAGGGGACCTGCACGCATTTTCGGTTTACAAATCGTGCCTAGAGTTTGGACGGGCTGACTGCCAAGTTACCCTGAGGCCCCAGTCCGGCTATGTGCACAAGGTTCCTACTACTCCCTTCAGGGATCAGGTGGTAAACCTCCAAGGAGGCAGACCCAGCCTTAGCTTTGCTTTGTCCCGTCCACGCTTTTTTGATTGTACGTGTACTGGACACAAAGCTTCAGGACCTCAGAACAGCTCTTTGTTTGTTACGGAGGCCGGCAGAAGGGGAATGCCGTCTCCAAGCAGAGGATGGCCCACAAGATAGTGGATGCCATCACCCTGGCTTATCAAGCACAGGGTGTGCCCTGCCTGCTCAGGTTGTGAGCTCACTCTACTAGAAGTGTTGCATCCTCCTGGGCGCTGGCTCATGGTGTCTCGCTGACAGACATTTGTAGAGCTGCGGGCTGGGCGACCCCCAACACGTTTGCTAGATTCTATAGCCTTCGTGTGGAGCCGGTATCCTCCTGTGTTCTCACCTCAACGGGTAGAAGCACCGAGAGGCCTCAGTTTAGTGTCGGCTTGCTAAGACCCCTCCAGAGAGTCCGTAATGTAGACCCTGTCGAGCTCCTCCATGCCCTCGGCAGCCAGACGTGGCGGAATGTCCGGTGCCAGGCCCTCACTCGTTGAATCCTTGAGAACCGGTCAAGGGCTGGGTTCCATATGTAGAAACCTAAGTGGATCCCATATGTGTAAACTTCACGGTAAAGCCTCAGATCCCATGTTTCCCTGGCAGACTTTCTGCCATTTCCCAAGAGAGTTGTAATCACCTCTAAATTTTCCAAATGCACCTAAATGGTTTCCAAAAGCGTAAGTGCTTCCGAAACCTCCTTCGAGAAGGATGGGGCTTCCGTAACATTCCTGATCCAAGGGGAACGGGCACGTTTTCCCAGTGTTATCCAATCTCACTGAGTGAGTAGTGCTGGTCTTCTTGTTGTGAGCCCCGGGCCTACTCCAAAAAGGGGGGACAGGAGGCTCGCACAGGACACTGGAAGGGGCAGCATCCGTGGCGCTTTGGTAGCGATCCCAATTTGTCTGTCACCAACGTGACGTCGAGAGTGACCAACTGAAAGTGAACGTTTCGGTTACGTATTGTAACCCTCGTTCCCTGAAGGAGGGAACAGAGACATCATGTCCCATAACCACAGCTGCTGTAGTACCGCTGAGTGGCCGGGTCACCGGCTCAGCTCCTCAGCAAAAACCCGAGTATGCGTTGCACGTGCTGCCTATTTATACTCGCGATCAGTGGCAGCTGGATGCAATCATCGCATGCCAATGTGCATTGGCTCGTTTAGATTACACTCTAAGTAGATTGGTCTCTCTGGCGAGATTCCCAATTTGTCAGTCACCGACTTGATGTCTCCGTTCGCTCCTTCAGGTACAATACGTAACCGAGAAATTCTTTTTTACTGCTTATTGCGCTAAATAACTTTATTAAACATCATGCAAGTCCCAAATTGGCGATCACATGCAGTCTGAAATGCACGTCCGTCAGCGCGAGCACCACATTGAGTTCTCTTTCACTGCTTATTGCACTTAATAAATATCAAGTGCCTCCCACTCTTTATTTTCTCATTCATGCATGTTTCCTTGTCACTTCAAGGTGTATATAACTTTTAAGTAGTACTATGTTACGCAGATATATTTGCATACTGGGAATACACAATATATTAAAATCTCTAACGATAGACACTTTATTCCGCGGTAACTATATATATACCGTCATACCACCCAGCCCTAGTTGCTACAGTGATCAAACTCTTCAACGTTATCAATGATTTCACACCAATTATTTGGAGGCCTGTAATGTTCTGAATATTTAACTGATCAATAAGTAAGCCCATGTCAAGAAGTGAAGCAAATACAACAATCAATTTTGATGTGCTTTTTTTAATTGTGTCTACCACTTTCTGGAGTTTTTCCACCTCTGTTCAGGAGAATGTCACAGAGTACTCAATACAAATCCCCTCCTCTTGGGCTATTTACAGAAATATGGCCATTCAATAGTTTCCATTGTCATTATCACTATTCCCAGCTCTCACCCAAGACCAGCCTAAATGCTTGACTATGCTCTGGTGGAAATCACTAGCCATAGTCCTAAAGAAAAAAGGGTCAGTATATATTTCCTATACTGAGACATTCACATGAAGCTGAGTGACTTATCTGAAAAACACAAAACAATAAAACAGTCATCAGAGTAGTAATTATTCAAATAATTAGTGTGTAATATATTATGCTCTACAAAGCGTATGACGATGAGAATATTCCACAAAAGTCCTTTAATGATAAATACACAAGAAATAAACACTAGAAATCCCAGGAGCAGGCGTAGCACAACGCGAATGCAAAGCAAATACCTAGCAATGAACTGAACTAAACAGGGAGTATATACAATGGGGCTAATTAATGAAGGACAAGTGCAATTAATCAAAATCCATGGAAACAAATGAGGAAATGATCAGAACTAGGGCAACAGAACTAAACTGGGCAGGAGAACATAAACTGAATCAAAACACAAAAGTCCATAACCATTACAGTAGATCCCCCTCCTGGAAGGTGCTTCCTCATGCCACAAATGGTCCAACTGAGGAAGGAGGTTGGGGGCTCAGGAGGTGGATGAAGGTCAGGCGAGGTACAGGGAACAGGAAGTGGAGACAGGAGATGCCGGGGCGGCGAAGACAGTGGGAGGAGCCAGGAGCAGGAGGAGCCAGATGGGGATCCAGAACCCAGTCAGGACAGAGACCCATGGTGGAGTTGATGGTGGGAGGAGCCATGGTGGAGTTAGGGCTGACTATGTAACGGTGGAACACCCAAAAATAGTAATTTTAACAAAGATTCATTCCTTACAATATTATATTACCAATTCGGGCACCAGGTAGAATTTAACCTACCAATTAGAATTTAGAATTTGGATTAATTTCCAACTTCCAACCAGGATAACTGAAACCACCAATTACACACAAAAATTATCAACACAAAGTAAAAGAATCATGCCATTCAAAGGTGTAGCTGTGAAACTGTAATGAATATATTGTTCAATTATAACAAAAATAGTTCCGTTTTCACAATGAATCGCACCGTACACACTTAAACAGAGTCCTCTAATGTAGCGTCAACTTATTAGTTCATGGGGAAAAAAGTTTGTTTCCAACAACAACAAAAAATCCTTCAAGGAAACGCAGCAGTACTGGACTTTCAGTTTCAATAATCACAGCATTCAGAAATCACAAGTTCAAAAACATCAGTTTAAAAAAACAAAAACAAATCATCTACAACAAAAACTTTAAGTACATGTAAATGTATGTTTGCTCGATGTTCGTGTGTGTGAGTGTGTGTGTGTGTGTGCAAACACTGCCAGATGGCTACGTAGGGAAACTTGTGGGAAGACAAGAAGGAGGACGTGGGTTTAGAGAGTACCTGAGTCGTCGTCGCTTTTGGAATCAGCACGTGGAGAGAGGAGAGCTGAAAGTGCAGCGGATACTCTGTCTTTGTCCAGTGAATGAGGAACACGCCTTGGGTTAGGAAACCCGCATGAGATCCGGCAACACGCTGCAGGTGGGGTCGGAGACGCGAGTCAGACCAAGCCCGGCAGACAATCCATTCGTCCATACCAAGAACAGGAACAGGCAATGCTCCATTAAATGACCAGGTCACGCTCTGCAGTCTGTATCAGGAAGAATACGATAGTGCGGCAAGTATTTCCTTTGTTCGGCGTTATTAAACCTGTCGTGCATCTGATTTAACAACGTGACTCACTCGGCGGCGGCGGTGGCAGCAGCGACGTTAAGGTAGACAGCACCCACTATCACGCCACGTACAACTCACTCTTTGTACCACACCTTACCCCATTTCTGTTTCCTCTTTTATTCACAGAGCTCCAATTACGATTCTGTGACGTCAAGTTTTGTCTCTTTCGTGATTGGTAAAACTATTTGTGTGCGGTTCGGTGCCAAACAGACTCGTCACAACTACACCAGGGGCCGACTGATGGAGATGGAGCCGGTGGAAGAGGAGCCCAGGATGGAGACAGAGAGCCACGGAGCCAGGGTGACACCAATGTTCCGGAGGGCCACGGCAGAGAAGACAGCTCAGGTGACAGAGGCGGAGGCAGGGATCCAAAAGTCAGCATTGGAGTCGGAGCTGGAGCGACAGGACCAAGGTGGTGCCCGAAGGGAGGGAGGAGCCCAACAGAGCCAGAGGGATAGAGGCACGAGGCAAAACCGGAGAAGTGAAGTCCCAAAATGTAGGCAGTTGGACGACTGACCAAGGCGGAGCCAGAGGGACAAGGGAGCCCAGCAGAGCTGGTGGGATGACGGGCCACGGTGGAGACAAGGGATCCAGGAGCCAAGGTGGAGCCGATGGGTCGAAGGACCGAGGTGGAGTCCAGGACTCAGAGGCTGGAGGCAGAGACGGGTCTTCAACACGCCAAGGTGGAGCTGGAGACTGGAAGTCCCGAGGCGGATCAGAGCTCCCAGATGGCGCTGACTGAGGGTGAGCCGAGGGACTGATAGGAACCAGCAGAAACAGGGCTGAGGAACTGGTTGATTTTAGGAGAGGAGAGGGAGGCTGGGAGGGAACACATGAGAACAGGAGCTGGGCAGAACCAGCAGAGACACAGGAGATTCAGGGCTGGGCGGAACCAGTGGAGAATTGGGAATTATCTCCCCAAACCAGTCTATTAAATCCACATTAAAAATGTCTTTTAGTTCCTCATAATATTTTCCAGAGGCCTGCGGCAGCTCACCCTCAGTGGCTGGAGTGTGGGCGGAGTCCCTCCCTTCGACGAGGACTCCCACCAAGACACTCTTTGTTGCTGGCTCACGCACCTGGTCAGACGTTTCATCGAGCTTGGAATCTGGGGCAATGTTCGGCAGTGGGCTCTGGCATACACTCTGTACAGCGAGGTGATGGCTGGCTGGGCTCTGGATCGGGAGTGGGGCTGATGAAATCCTTCTCCACGGTGCCGATGGTGAACTGTGATCCACAACTCACCAGCACCCACTCCATAAATGTGGCGACGCTCGAGGACCATCCCCAAACAGCTTTGCCTTCAACGAGGTGTTTAATCTGACGTACTAAAAAGTACATAGGCAGCTGTCTGGGTAGTGTGTATGGTAGGCTAGATCTAAAAAAATCTCTTGTGTGTTCCTCGAGGGATCAATCCTCTAGCTCCAGGCAAAGGAGCTGAATGGCTGGTAAATCCATTAAAGGAGGAAAAAAACAGACACAAAGAAAAAGAAAGAGAAGTGCAGCAAAATATTCTACTTTTTAGGCCGGTTATTCTGTAACATATTTTGCTCTACAAAGCATATGATGACGGAGAATATTCTACAAAAGTCCTTAAATTATAAATCTACCAAAAATCCCAGGAGCAGGCGTAGCACAACACAAATGTAAAGCAAATAACCGGCAATGAACCGAAATAAACAGGGAGTATATATAATGGGGCTAATTAACGAAGGACAGCTGCTATTTATCAAAATCCATGGAAACAAATGAGGAAACAATCAGAACTAGGGCAACAGAAATAAACAGGGCAGGAGAACAGAAACTGAAACAAAACATAAAACTCCATAGCCGTTACATAGTGTAATTGTTCCTATAAGTGTAATTGTTCCTGACCACTGGAATTTTAAATGGTCCTGTAGTTCTGGACAGAATCAGCTTGGCTAAAGTTTCTGTTTCTCCTATGATAGCATGTATAGGAAACTGTCCATTGTATCTGTCTCCTGCTGCAAACACATGACAATTCAATGATGCTACAGCAGCACTTATGGTATACAATCTTGAACCACAGGTTCATAATCAATATCCAATAGAAAACATTGTGCATATGACCACTTTAATCTCCTCAATGGCAAAGATCATGATTTGAGCCAGTCGAAAATCTCTCAGATTGATGCTGTGAAATTAAATTGCAAATCAATCTGCTAAATAGCAACTGAATTAACAAACAGATACATAAATACAAAATATTATTTGCATTAACTTTTTTTCCCCACATATTCATACTTGAAACAAAATTATATTCCAGATGTTACAACAGTTTACTGTAATAAAATTAGTTTAGTGATATAATGCATTTTAATTGTAAATATCTGTTTCAAGTACATTATCTGCACTAATATTTTTATTTTAACAAACACATAAATTACAGTAATTTTCCATAGTTCAAAATACAGGTTTTAGCTGTAATTTCACATGAGATTTTCTTGAGCTTTTTAATGTTAAATTAAGGATATTACATATTGTGGAAAATGATGTAAAAACCATGAAATTACCAATTCAATTGAACACTGGTATAACTTAAATTATCAGCCACAAGTGCAAAATATAGTTTTCATTTTTATTTTAGTTTTTAAAATGTACTTTAAAGTTGTTTTAAAACTAGTAATAGAGATCACAACTACAACAATGTACCAATATAGTTTGTTCATAACGGCCACACTATACCTATATAAACATTTAAAATGACTTAAAAATATAAAATTTATATTACAACTGTAACAATATAAAATTAGTTCATGACTTCAACAATATACCAATATAACAAATAGTTTATAACTACAATACACCAATATAAAATTTTGTTCAGAACTGCAACAATATAGCAATTTTTTATATAAATATGATTAAAGGCAGTTTAAAAATAATTAAACTGCCTTAAAGAGTGGACCACTTGTGAACAGATAAATTAGTCATCAACAGATGAGTCGTGAAAAAAAACAAATAGTTAAACCACGAAAGCAAGTTTCCAAACAAGTGGTTTCAAAGTCTGTGACTCTGCCAAAAATGTCTGCAAGGTAATGGAGGGATATTTGACACTCTCCTGAAAGTTTTTACTCCTTCCATTCATAGTCCACAATTTCTTTAATCAGGGAAAGAACCTTTAGACTGACTGCCAGTTGCTTTCTTGATGTGTTCTTTTCTACTTTTGATCCCTTCTCGGGGTTTATCTTGAAAAGACATCTGTTGAGACAGAGAGGAAAAAAAAGAAACCTCAGTAATAAATCATGGACTGTACCATATGCCCTTAATATATTGGTAATAAAAGTAGCAGAATTTGCACAGGGCATGCTTGTGGTGGCATTGTGCAACAAAGCCTTCCTGATATTGTTCGGGGTTCAGACACACTCTCTCAACAGTAGCTACACTAATTATGTCTCTATTTGTTTCTGCTGGGATTGACATCCCGTGTTAACTAGGATTTACACAAGCTTCCATCTGGATCCAGAACACCTGAGAAGAGATGATGCCAACCTCTCAGATGACCTCAGATGATGCCAACCCTGAAACATCTTACAGAACTACCACATTTTGCTATTAGTTTGATTGCATCATATAATAATTGTGTTAATAGTGTTCATCGTCTGTTTGATTACATCTTTAATTGATTTGTCCATACATTTCTGCCATATGTACATAAAATGACAGTCACCACTGATAAGCTACTACTAAATATTGTAGAAACTTAATTTTCTGTAAAACTGCTTTGCAACGATTTGTATCGTTAAAAGCACTATACAAATAAACTTGAATTTAAGTGAATATGGGCAACAAATACCGTTTTAATTGGGTCTGAACAGACACGTTAGATATTAGAGAATTTCGCAACAATTCTTTTAACCATAACTGATGCAGTGTGTACTGTAGCTTTTCATTTCTTAAACAATGTTTGAAGACATGGTTGCCAATCTTTCACAATTTGAGCCTTATGAATCTTGACATTTGTCTTCCTTGAATATGAACATTCTGAAATAATTTGGGAAATAAAATGCTACACACTGCATAATTTATCCATATAGCCTTTACAAACTAACTGCATTAAATGTAACCATAATAAAGAAACCACAATAATGCAATATTCTAACTCTTTTGCAGGTTAGAACTCTGATACCCCACATAAAGACCATACAGTAGGTGGACAACTAGAGTGCGTTTTTTACCGCCATGGGCGCCTGTAGCAACTCATAATGCAATAAATGCACATAATGTAACAAGTATTACATTATTATTGTAATAAAATGTTCACAATGTAATAATTTTCTCAAAACGTAATAAAATCTTGAGCTCATAATGTAATAATTACATTATGAGAAATGTATTACATTATAAACTGTAACGAATCATCCACTGAAGGCGAGCGTAGTGAGAACCCAAGTGCAATTTATTTACAGGTGATCCAAACAATAATCAGAGACTTGACTTGACTAGCGAACAACATTAGATAACGACTAATGACTTTGGCATGAACATACATACTCACCAGGCCCGTGAAGAGGAACAGGCAGAGAGGGGAGCCATGGCGGAGCAGGCAGAACAGGGAGCCATGGCTGTGCAGGCAGAGCAGGGCGGCCGGGTGATGACGGCAGAGCAGGAAGCCATGGTGGTGCAGAGACATGGACAGACCACTTGCCTGTGACCGAACAAGCAGAGAGTTCTTGAATGGCCTCCTGGGCCGTGAAAGGACAGACAGTGAGTTCATGAACGGCCTCCATGGCCTTGACAGGTTGCGGAGAGCGGGTGTGTGAGTCAGTGGGGAATGGGGTGGCCGGCGGCCTCCTTGGCCGTGACAGGGCAGACAGTGAGTTCATGAACTGCCTCCATGGCTGTAACAGGACAGGCAGTGAATTCATGGACAGCCTTCTTAGTCATGACAGGGCAGAATGTGAGTTCGTGAGCAGACTCCGTGGCCATGACAAGACAGTTTGTGAGTTCGTGAATGGCCTCTGTGGCCGTGACAGGGCAGGCAGTGAGTTTCGGAACGGACGCCTCCACCTCAGGACGTTCTGCAGCAGATGCTGCCACCTCTGGAGGTTCTGCAGCGGATGCTACCACTTCCTGGAGGCACAGGAAAGGACCTTGCGTCAGACGTGGTCTGTGGATAGAGAGGCTCTGAGACAGACTCTAGGCATGAGAGTCCACTGGGGCGATTTGTGGACAGGAAGGCCTCGGAGCGGACTCGGTGACAGGAGATGCCCTGCAGGAGCGGACTCGTGACAGGAAGGCCCTCAGGAGCGGACTCGTGGATGGAGAGGCCTTGGAGCGGACTCGTGGATAGGAGAGGCCTCTGGAGCTGACTCGTGGACAGGAGAGGCCTCTGGAGCGGACTCGTGGACAGGAGAGGACTCTGGAGCGCAGTGTGCAGCTCACACGCTCAAAATGGCAACCGCCATTAAAGTAAGGGCAGCAGAGGGCGGCAGGACCTCTATGACTGCTGGGCTTGAGAGCACTGACGTCACCGGGATGCCTGCATGACACAAACAGGGACCATGAAACAATTACAAAATAAAAAGACATGGAAAACATGAACATGAAACAAAACACCACATTACATAAACTCACCAAAAATATTGTCATATTGTAATAATTATATAAGTATATACTGATACTTATAATAAAGTATAATCAGCCCAGTATAAGGGACAGTAAAAGTCTTTGTCTGTTATTTAGCCTATGTGTATAGAGATCAATGCCAAAATTATCTCAGACATGAACATATTTGCTTTGCTTAATCCATTCATGTAGAAATTAATTCTAAAAAGAAATATATTTGATACGAAAGATCCCCAGTACAGGTCTCGTCATCGTACGGAAAACGTTTGTGATATAGTCTGTGTTATAATGGCTCATGGAGCAAAACCGAATGCTGGAAAACTGTCGTGGAATAGAGGTAAGTTGTCTGTATATATATATGTATTGTGCTTGTTAAGGTGATTAGCTGACGAGCTCCACCTGGGCCAGACTGATTGATTATCTGATCGTGCTCCTCCTGAACCTTGTTAATGAATCATTACATATAAATATATTTTAATTGTTTTATCAAAATTATTGCTAGGAACAATTCAGTTGCACCCCTACTAAATTATACATCTTTGAATTTAAGGCATTTTTATGAACAAATTTGGAAAAAAACAAATAAAGTTTCCAGAGTCTAATGTAGTCTAGCCCAGGCAACGGCAACCAGAACACAAGTTAAATTAACATTCTTCAACTTAATACAAGCTATACCATGAAATTGTACATCAGAAAATATGGTGAAAAATAAAGTACAACTTGCAACCACACATCATCTATGTGCCTATAAGCTGTTTCAACCAGGGAACTATTTGGAAAATATTTACATGTAATTACATGTATATATAATTATATAATAATAAATATATTTAATATATACGTTAACAGTTTTCTTAAATGTGATTTCTATACATATAAATATACAAAGTACACACACATATATTTATGTAAACAAAAACTTTTATTTTGGATGCGATTAAATTGCGATTAATCGTTTGACATTATATATAATTACATAGTTAGAGAGCAGAAACTGTGTTTTTTAATTTGGTGCATAAAACTTAAAATGTGTTTCTGGGTCAATGCGACAAAATGATAAAGTATGTCATAATCACAAAATTGGTAAGCTTTTTATAAAAAAAAGAAATAAAAATTCACAATGTAGCCTAATAAGCTTAATTTTCTTAATGTAATAGCTTATTTTACATAAAATTATTATTACGTTTTGTGCTCAAATTTATTATATTGAAAGGTAATTATTATATTGTAAACATTGTTTTAAATTATGTGCTGATATTACCTCATGAACTGTGATTACACTCAATATTTTATTACGTTTTGAAAAATATTACATTATGAACATTTTATTACAATAATAATGTAATACTTATTACATTATGTGCAGATTTTACATTATGTGCAGTTATTGCATTATGAGTTGCTACGCCGCCGCATCTGCAAAATGCATTTGCAGTGTTTGACCGCTGAGTGGCACTTTAACCACAAGTTATCAAGTAAACGCTTCAAAGCGCATTTTCACAAATAGCCGTCAGTTTTGCCTTGCCGATGTGTTACGTTTGACGGCTGCAGTCGGTGGAAAATGAAAGAAAAACACTGTAGTTAAAATATTGCATTTTCACCGATGGAAATTTAGTACTTATGAAGTTATGTGCATTTTTCATTTAGAACAAATTCAAGTAGGATAAATGTCAATGAGCCTGTGCTTATATTTACGCTAAGCTAAGTATTACACCATCTTTTAGACTTGAAACATTTAACAGGTGTGCAACATTATTTATAATATGAATCAAGTGTTATATTACCTTAATTTAAAGAAATGGTTGTTTACTTTGCATCGGAGCATTAAAAGTGGTAGCCTAGGCTACATACATGAATTATTATGCTAAATGTCAATATTCTCACATGACTTAATATTTGGCACAAATACATTTAATTTATATTTTAAAATTCCTTTAATAAAACAGCATGCATTTTTTGTCACGCACATAGGCCTACTTTGTTATTCGTTACCTGTCCTTTATTTTGACA
>JADLZN010002150.1:0-21613 GCA_018155175.1 Sinocyclocheilus anophthalmus | reverse complement strand
GTCCTCATGAAATGAAAAACGAATGATGTATGCAATGCAAAAAAGACGTAGAAGCACTAAGCAGCACAAACGCACATACACACTCAATAGAGGACAACAATGTCAAATAATATAAGTTTTCCCACAGTGAGAAAGAAATCTAATAATTGTTTGTAGAAAGTGTAAGACATAAGTCGCACGTTTAATTGGTTCCACTGCATCGACGGGCTCCTCCCGTGGGCAGTTGTGCATTAAATATGTGCTTATGAGAGTATGCTTGTGTGTTTTTCTGAGCTAATCTCCTCTACGCTGTTCAAGATGAACTAGTGTCAGCAAATGGGCAAACTATACACCAACAATTTATAAAACAACAACCTACGGAAACACTCCAGGGACAGCGGTCAGCACCTTCATAGAAAACACTAACCTGGGTAGAGCTTTGAAAACATAATTCAGTTTTTATTCAGTTGAGTCATAATAAACATTTTAAGAGGGCAAACTACCATAAAGCAGTGTTTCCTGTAGTGTCATTTAAGTATTAATTATATACTATTATAGTTTTTATTCACATTTGGAATATTCCGTTTTGTTGTGTGGGTGTGTGTGTGTGTGTGTTGTGCATTTATTATTAATCTATTTTAACTATATATTTCTGGTTAGCTTCATTTCAGTTTTAATAATTGTAGTACTTTAGCTTAAATTAATTTTATTTTAGTTTGTTGCCAAGGTAACATTATTTAAAATTGTATGTATAATGCATATTTTATTTTTATTTCAAGTAATACAAAATATTTAGCTTTAATTAAAAAGTGTTAGCACCAGCAACAGCCAATCCGATTTTACCAAAATCTCTGCACCTGTTGCCCCCTACAGGTCAAGGAACAGGCTCGATCTGTCTCAATCTATACTTAGAAACAAAGAAACGCACACGATCTGTCTATCTGAGAAGTCTATCAGTTCATAGACACAAAGATTCTGATCTCCAACAAAATATCTATGTTGAAGCTGCACTCAGTTTTTATTAGTTTCAGACTTTTGACTATAGGTATTAAGTCTGGTCCACTTTGCAGTTTTTCTGGCCATGAATCATCTAGGAAGAGACTGTCTGACTGATATGTGGTAATTACACAGTTAGCATTTTCTGTTTATGTGTTTAGGTTGTGAGTGACATCTGAAAGCATTGGTAAATAACAAATAATTAATAATAATAATAATAATAATGCAACAATTTATGATAAAGGTTTTACATATAATAATAGTGGACACTCACCTTTTTTTTTCTCTACCTGAGGTAGAGATCACACTTCCATTGGACCATCAGTATAGATTATAACTCTTTTAAACACATACGCACGCACGCACACACTTTCCCTTAAGCCCATCTCAAGCATTCACAGCCCCTTGTATGTCTAGAACTTGTTTAATGACACCTCATGAAGGTATTTGGTTGGAAAAGTGAGAAGGGTTGGGTCTTCAAAAGAAGGATTTCATCATAGAGGAGGAACAGTCACACTCAGACAGCTGCTGGGCTTAGCACCCACTAATAAAGCACTAAATATGACAACCATTTTCACCTGAGTGATGGTAAATCCACTTCACTGATGGTAAACCCTATTTTAACTTGTGCTATCAGCCAATCCAAATAGACACCGACTAATTTTTATTGGTCCGCGATCAAGTCACATGACCTTTCACTCACCAGAGTAACTATGGCACACTCAGCCGTGAGCTGGGCGGCACTGAAGAGTGTACGGACAAATTTGTAGATCTGTTTCTGTTCTGGGTCGTGCTTGTCATAGTCTGACGGCATCTCCAATTCGACGTGGCAAAGTGCGGAAGTTTCTAAGAACATTCTGGGCCATGTGTCCAAGGGTGTGAACGCAAACATCTTGTAGAAACGCGCTGCAGAATGAAACACCTACTGGGATAAGTGGATTGAGGAGAGTTTTCATCAAGAGAAAGATCTACACACAGACATGTCTCACGACCCGTCCGCAAGTCGCGTCGACAATACGGACGAAGGTGAACTGAAATAGAGGATAGGGACGACTGGTACTTATTACTAAGCTGTTTCATATAACGAATAAGAACAGGAAAGAGTGGTGTGAGTACATTTTTCATGGTTACTATAAACCTTGTGTAAAAGTTTTGCATTGTTGCTGCCAAACAGAACTCTGAGCCTTCGAGTTTGTATGGTTATAAACAGCATTGAACGTGGTGCTTATCTGATGGTATGTACAGCTTTAAGCACGAAACGAACATAAGACAAGATAAGAGCAAGAGGATCTAGAAAAAAGCGGATATAATTACAATAATGTAGATCCAGACAGACAGACAGACACGATCAAAGGACTCAGATAGAAAGATACACGTGATCTGATGAGAAAATCTTTGATACCACGCACCTGTCGTTCACCTTAGTGGCTAAGCTACTACGGCTGTGTGGTCACAACCATCTCGACAACCATACAGGAAGAAATAGATAGAAATAAATTGATATAATTGGTATGTCAAACCAGATGGCAGCAGCCATTAAATTCAAGCACAAGGGGAGGTATATAGCATTATATTTTGTATTGCACAGCTTTGGGCATGTCCTCACTACCTGTTACAAGGAGCATTTACGGTTAGTTCACCCAAAAAGGAGAATTCTGTCATTGATTACTCACCCTCATGGTGTTTCGAAACCCGTAAGACCTTCGGTCATCTTCAGAACACAAATTAAGAAATCCGAGAGCTTTCTGACCCTCCCATAGACAGCAAGGTAAATACCACGTTCAAGGTCCAGAAAAGTACCAAGATGATCGACAAAGTAATCAGTGTGACATCAGTGGTTCAACTGAAAAGTTACGAAGCTACGAGAATACTTTTTTTGCGCAAAGAAAACAAAATAACGACTTTATTCCACATTTTTGTCTCTAATGCGTAACTTGTGGACGCGCGTTCACAACAGTACCATGACACGAGCGTGTGGCGGCGGCATGTACCCCCCTAGATCCGCATAATGCCGTCATCAGCCGGATCGGGTCAGCGCCGGCGAGCAACTAACGCTTGGTGTCATGGTACTGTAGTGAAATGTGCGTTCCAAAGGAACCCTGGTGTGAGTGTACTTTGTCGATCATCTGGTACTTTCTGGACCTTGAACGTGGTAGTTACCCTGCTGTCTATGGGAGGGTCAGAGAGCCCTCAGATTTAATCAAAAATATCTTAAATTGTGTTGCAAAGATGAACCAAGGTTTTACGGGTTTGGAACAACACAAGGGCAAGTAATTAATGACGTACAGACTTTTATTTTTGAAGTGAATAACCTGAGAGACTATGCTGCTTTGACTGTTTTATTAAATCGTTAGATCGTGAATTATATGGCATCCACCAACATACTACAGTATGTATGATGAAACGGGCAAAAAATAGGTGGATTTTTGTAAATCATTCACAAAACTATTCCAGTATAAATTAACAGAATTTAATGCCACAAGGGGCCTCATTTACAAAGAACAAATTTCTTTGTAAATCCATATGTTGTACCATATCAGTTATCACAATATTTTCTGGTTCGTTTCGTATATACATTGGCCAATATTGGATATGTGATTATGCATGCTCATTTTTTACATTAAAATGACCTTTGCTGTCATCTAATGCATCACTCATCTTTAACGACACTAATCGTTTATTAACATTGTTAAAACTTTAGCAAGTTTATCATACTGTACTGTAATGTGGTGACATCTAATCACTGATTTAACATTTTAGTTCGATGATGGTGATTATTATTATATAGATTGTATTTATTCAGTTAGTACTGTATAGCATTTGTATATTGACCATTTATTGGTTATTGGCCATAAAATGAAAATAGTTATTGGCTTACAACCTAACATACCTAAATTCATAAAGTGTTGAGATGAATGTGATCAGTGGAACTGACTGGCAAATTATTCAGAAAAAAAAACAGGAGTCACTTTTTTAAATCATAGACTCACTTCCACACTGAATCTGTTCAGTGGTTATTATTTATCAATGATACAATGTAACAAGTTGCTAGGCCCAATTTCCAAAGGCTCCAGCCATGCTTTTGAAAACCAAATTCTCTTTCCACACCCACATTTAGATATCCGTCATAAACCAATCATGCACATTTCGATCAGTTTACGCTGAGGGTTCAAGTACCATTTAATGGTGTATTTGAGGTTGGGGTGGTGGACGGTGCTGTCGTCCAGGAAGGATTGTCGGAAAGGAAGCGTACGTGAGTCTCATTGGACGAGAGGATGTTGCTGAAAACACAGGCAAGCAGAGTGCCCCCCCAAAATGAATGTCGTACGTGAATACAATATAAAGGTATTGAAAAAGCGTATATTTTGTCACGTGATGACAGGCAGCAGGAGTTGGGAAGGTTTGTAGGGTTGTTGTAGCCTACATTATTATTCCTGGACAAAAATATCTACTAATTATTATTTTTGTCTAGTCACTTAAATCGTGCGAGCTTAATTATTTCCTTGCACACAAAATACTAGTGATTTCGTTAAAATTACATTCAGTTCCAGCTGACGAAGTTAATAAATGTAGGACTTTTATTTTGAATCTCTGCTAACGGAAACACGTCAGCGAAGGTCGTTGAGGAAACTGCTGTTTGATGATGAGTGCGACACTTTCAGTTGACCAAGCGGTCACATTCCGGTAGAAATCAACTTACCGACCTGCTGTATCCCAGAGGGTAGCACTCCTTCAGTTCATCTGGAGACTCACACAGGCTGGGACCGAAACGGAAAGGCTCTTCGTTATAAAACGGCTATTCCCTGGGTAAACGGGCACCTTAGATAAGAGAGAAGAGTCTAGAATCGGCAGACGCTCTGTCCGCACCAGCTCTGGATCCCCGGATCTCTTTGAACGCGTCGACATGAGGAGTTTGCCGTATTTCTGTCGGGGACAGGTGGTCCGCGGATTCGGTCGGGGAAGCAAAGACCTGGGCATCCCCACAGGTGAGACTCTCTAGCCCGTATGCGACAGCTGTCGCGCCGCGCGGAGTCTCTCTACACTGCACGCGACAAAGCGACCGATGCAAATCATTTTAACTTTGTGTCAATACATCATAAATAGAACAGCAGTCGGTTTACTGTCGGTCCGTGTAGACCGCGTCACTCTGTAGACGCTAAAGCAATACTCCAAAGACACACATTCTGTCAACATTTAGTGGACCTCATGCTGTTTGTGCCTGACTTTCTTCTGTGTGAGAGAAATGAGAAGTGTCAGTAACCATTCACTTCTGTTGAACGGAAAGACGCAATTAAAGTGTACTGTGACTGAGGCCAATTCTGATGTGTAAACGACTACATGGGGTAATGATTTTGGGGTGAACTAAACATTAAACTTGTATTAAAAATAGGCTGTTAATTATTTGACTTTCTTTACACTCAATGGGAGATCAATTCATGTTGTTGTCATTCGAGAAACGTGTAATAAAGAGTTTACTTGAAATTATTCAGTTTAATATCAGCTGTAAACATCACACCAGTAAGTTTACTCTTGTAATGAATGTTACCGTTCAGCCAAAGCAATGGCCATATTATTATATAACTTCACTGACAGGTTATAGGTCTTACAACACGCGTCTGTAAAATGGTTGATTGTGATTGGCCAGACACGACCGTGAGCCCAACAGTGCCCGCCCATCTTTCAGCGGCCTTGGTTCCCTATTCATTTTCCCCATAGGGATTTTATAGAAGTCTTAAAGAGTTAGAAGTGATGAACCAAACTAACGAGCTAAGAGGTGAACCACAAAATTACAATCTTTGGTTTGAAGCAAAAAGTTCTTGAAAATGGGACAAAAAGACAAGACCGTACTTAACAGCTTTAACGAGGGAAAGAACTACAATCCCATGGAGCATTGTGAATGACAACCCATTTAAAAACGATGGAGAAATATGAAAAGAGAAAGAGAAACAATATATGGTTTATTACAGTACAAGTAGTTTGAGAGCGCAGGGAAGCTGACTGCATTCACAGCGCTTAAAGGGAGTTTTGGCTATTTGCTTGACCTTATTCTCTGATTGGTGGATTTTTCTTCAGAATCATGAGCAATGTAGTTTTTCCACCAGAAATACAGCTGTTAAACAACTGGTATAAAAACATAAGTTGAAATAATGCAGTCTGATGGCTTCTAGAAAAGCACATACCATTGATTAACCTCATGGTAGCTCACACTATGTTTGTGCTCATGGCAACACTACTTTTGTGTCTCCTGTATCATGTTTTATATTACCTTTCACGACGTGAGGCCAAGTATGGTGACCCATACTCGGAATTAGTGCTCTGCATTTATCCCATCTAAAGTGCACACACACACAGCAGTGAACACACACACACACCGTGAACACACACCCGGAGCAGAGGCCAGCCATTTATGCTGCGGCACCCGGGGAGCAGTTGGGGGTTCGGTACCTTGCTCAAGGGCACCTCAGTCGTGGTTGAAGGTGGGAGAGAGCGCTGTACATTCACTCCCCCCACCTACAATCCCTGGGGGTACGAGACTCGAACCCGCAACCTTTTGGGTTACGAGTCCGACTCTCTAACCATTAGTCCACGACTTCCTATTTTTAGAAATTCTAATTTTGTAGATTACATACAGTAACAGTATCGTTTTCAAGAACTTGCACTTTAAAACCTGTTTTCAAAATGCTTAAAATGTTCTGTTTGTAGTTGAAAACAGTGTTGTGTAAACGCCCCCTCATAATCTGGAAAATACGGTAAAATCATGACTTCATGTGCATGTATTTTTATTTGTCAGGTAGCAAAGTATTCTCTGATGATAAATGGCTGTAAATTAGCCCTTGCTTGTCAAGTTTGTCATGTCTCAAACTATAAACACTGATTAAAGAAAATATGAAGCCAGTATTTATTCTTACTAGAGCCAATGTTTTCTTTCCATTCCCATCCCAGCGAACTTCCCAGAGTCGGTTGTAGACAATCTCCCTGCTGACATTAGCACTGGAATCTACTACGGGTGGGCATGCGTGGATAATGGAGACATTCACAAGATGGTGATGAGCATCGGCTGGAACCCTTACTACAAAAACACTAAGAAGTCCATGGTATGTCCATGTCATCCTTTCTAGTGTGCAGACATCTACAAGCTATAGACCCGCTGATAGCTTTGCATTCATTAAATGGTATATTATGTAATAGCAGTATAGATTAATAGTACATCTCATGTCAGATATCATGTATTTATCTCTCTGTGTAACAGGAAACGCATGTGATCCACAAGTTTAAGGAAGATTTCTACGGTCAAATATTGAGTGTGGCCATGGTCGGCTACATTCGTCCTGAGAGAGGATTCGGATCACTTGGTAAGACTCTGAGCTGCTCTCTTGAACTCACTCCCACATCACATGATCTCACTGATGCCACAACACCCTGTTCACCCACCCAAACACACTCATTCGGTTACAGTAACTCACGGTTGTGTCTTCCTCCCAGACGAGTTGATAGCAGCGATTCATAGTGACATTGAAGAGGCGAAGATAAAGCTGGACCTGCCTGAGCACTTGAAACTAAAAGAGCATAATTTCTTCAAGACGTCGGTAGCGACGACAGCCAATCAGATCTTGAACGGTCATCGACTGTAACATTCACTTTCACCTCTATTTAAAAGCCTGTTTATCACGTATGCAGTTTGGTTTTTATGTACAAAATATTTCTGTCCGCATGTGGTGCTTTGCTCAAGTGCAGGCACTATGTGCATTTATGTTCATATGGTATCATCACGTAGCTCTTTTGTTTCTGTATTTATAGCAAAAAGGAGGATTCGGGTTGCTTACTGGTGAATGATCACTGCAGTTCACAGGGTAAACGACACAGAGCCCTTCCCAGAATTCAGTGATTACCACAGATGATACTATGTGGAAGTCAGGGAGTGTCAAAATCTCTTCTTTCTGGTGAAATTTCTCTTTAGATGGAGAGTTCTTCCCCCACCTTCACTTTATTAAGGAGGACTCTCTTTACTTGAATAAAACACTTTAACAGTTGTCAAAATTGGTGTTCCGCCTCTGAGATAAAATGCATGCTTTTTATGGTTCTCAGAGAACGGTGCCCAGAGGGGGAAGTCCAAGGTTGAGAAAGAGAGTTAAAGCACAGGTTGTTGTAATATGATTACAAAACTGGGCAGATGGAGAACAGTGACTGAAGACTAAATTAATTAACCTAAATGGTCTTTTAAATATTTAAGTGTGTATAGTAGATCTGTATAGCAAACACTTGCTATTATTTATATACGGTTTACTAAACATTAACCTAAAAGAACATGTCTTTTTCTTTTACTCGGGTTATACATTTAGTAGTGTTTTACATTTGAAAAGACACTCAAGAGTCAGGTTAGATCGTAGGTTTACAAATTATTGACCTGTTTCTCCATGTTATGTTCCTGTTGAATTGGTGCTTGAAACATGTAATGTTACTGCAGCAATCCTCTGTTCCGGTGCGGTCACGTTATTAGCGGGATTTCACAGGCAAAAAAATACTGATTCATTATCAGTAGTGTAGCGATGTATGAAGCTCACACAGAAAACGGTTTCAAACCAAATTTTCGCCACTTTCTTTTGCTCAAAGCGGCGAATCCTGTGGACTTGGATTTTGCCCGCGAAAACTCGCTGAAGGGCGGCAAATGTGACCGCACTGCTGTGTCATGTTCAGACACTCACTCATCTAGACTGGGTCTTTATATGTTGAACTGCTACTTTTGTATATGTTTGGTATATGCTTTTTTTCTGTTTTCTTTATAGGTCAGGGCAGTGCCTTAAATAAGTGAAATCTAGCATATTAATATACAGTGCACAACCAAGCATTCCTTCAATGTTGACACCTGCTTGTAAGCATTAAACAAAAATGCCTTAAGTGGAGTTTTACTGCTGTGTTTTTTTGTGAAAACGTCTGTAATGCTTTCATGATAATTGATATTATTCTCATAATAAACTGGAAATAAATCAGATCTAGTTCAGAATCAGTGGTAATAAACGCTCTGTTCATTATAAACAATCTCGTGAGCCATTGGTCATATAGTAGCTTTACTTTAACAATCATATTCTTTTGATTAGAACTATTAAAAAAATAAAATTAATATTAAAAACAGCACCCATCTGCAGAGTTGTGTTTCATTCCTGTACGAGTTTTATTCTGTGACTAAAAGAAGATTTGGAAGAATGTTGGTACTTAAGATTCCAGTTCCATTAAAAAAATTTTTTTTACTCAAAGTCAATGGAACCGAAACTGTTTGGTCCCTAGCTTCGTCAATATCTTATTTCGGTTTTAACATAATCACAGGTTTTATTAACAAAATTAATAAACTTAAAGCGAAAGTGAAAATAAAACTAATATGTAAAAATAACACTGATTCACCATATAAAAAACTATAATCGTATTAGGTTTATATTGTTTAAATATAGTAAAGTTAACCCTACTGAAAATGTCAAGCTTTGTGTTTTCTTCCTATGTCCATGAGGTAAGTCCTAGTATCTTAACTTAAAGGGGTCATATTATGCGATTTTCAATTTTTCCTTTCTCTTTTGGAGTGTTACAAGCTCTTGGTGCTTAAAGAAGATCTGTAAAGTTGCAAAAGCCTAAAGTCTCAAATCCAAAGAGATATTCTTTATAAAGTTAGGAATCAACCACGCCCTCTAAAACTGCGCGGTCAAAAAAAAAAAAAAAAAAAAAAAAAAAAAAAAAAAAAAAAAAAAAAAAAAACCGCCCCCACATGTCTACATCACTATGTGGGAAAATTTGCATAACACCGCCCAAACGTTCACGCAAAGAAATAAGGCGTAACTTTTATTCTCACTGTAATATTGTTGCCGCCGCCATGTCGTGAAGGCGCCGTGTGATTCGTTGTGAAAGCGAAACTCCTTAGTTTGGCCTTCCAAAAGAGGACGATATCCGCTTCATCATGCCTATAGCTGATTCTGCTCACAAATGCAGACATGGTTTTTATGTTTATGCTGCGCGATGCAACGCAAAGCGTAAAAAAACAGTATAAGTCATTATAATATGTAATTATGTCCCCACTGGATGCAAAAAAAATGCCTAGTTTGTAATGGGTTTTAATGTTTTTTTTCTCGTCGCTCTGGCCTGACACGTATCACAGTAGGGTTAGGGTCTTAATAATTTCGCGTCACACTCTTGATGTCTTCGGCCAGTTCCAACGCACTGGATAGCTGGCCAATCGGAGCACACCTCGCTTTTCAGAACGATGAACTTTGTAAAAATCGATGCGTTTTAGAAAGGCGGGGCATAGAGAGAAACAATAATGTACAGTATGTGTAAAATAATGTGTTTTTTTGAAGCTTAAACTGCATAAACACATTTCATTACACCAAATACACAAAATAATGTTCTTTTTAGCAACATCATATTACCCCTTTAAAATAAGTCAGTGTAGCTAAATATTTGGTCAGCTTATATGGATGAGAGGCTGCTGTAAATATAATGTCCTGAAAACAGACGCCCTCAAGGGTAAGTGAACCGGCTCTTATTTCATTTTGTGCGCTGTTGGTCACGCAGTGCCTCAGATCAGCTGACATTTCAGTGAGGGTTTCCCATGCAATCAAAAAACTCGGTTTGATCTAATGGAAATCTGTCACTTGTCTGTACATAATCCTTGGTCACGTGTACACTACCTTTCAAGATGCTTTCAAAATAGTCTCTCAAGCTGTGCAAAAAAGTAATAGTGGATAGAGTTAGAGAGTATCCTTTTTTTTTTAAACATTACAAACGTGTGTTTTTAAGGATTAGTTTATGGTTTATAGTGCTACATTCATTAACTGAATATGTTAATCTGGCTCGCAACTGTAGTTACTGAAGATCAGTTTCTATATATACAGTATCTGATGTTCTCAGCACTGTGTTAGTTTAATCAAGTAATCAAACTTAACTGAGATAAACCCACAACAAGGAGCCTTCATGTTCAATTCATCATACTCAGTAGATAACGGACTGTTAAATCAGCTAACATTTGAAAAAGACTGCCAATACACTGTATAAATCATTTACAGGTCTTAAAGGTATTGTTCGCCCAAAAATGACAATTTGTTGAAAATTAACTCACCCTCAGGACATCCAAGATGAAGATGAGTTTGTTTCTTCATCAAAACAGATATGGAGAAATTGTCATTCCATCAGTTGCTTCCCCAATCGACAGTGAATGGGTGCCGTCAGAATGATCGTCACAAACCGCTGTTAAAAACACACACTAACTCCATCAATTATTCTTGTGAAATGAAAAGCTGTGCTTGAAGAAACAAAATCCTCAGTATTTTAACTTTTAACTATTGATTCGGCCAAACTCCAACACCATATCCAGTAAAATTAATTCCATCCGGTTGCCGTGTCCTCTCAAATCAAAATTTCACTGATGTACTTGTCTAGACTATTTCACTTGTAAACAGTGCATATTTCTTCCTGATTCAGACACGATGACTTTTTCACTGGATAAAGCCATTTTATATGCATATAGGACCTCCATCTTTAGTGGACAATGTTTTGAAGTTAATGATGGATTTTCTTACAAAAATGCAGCTCATTCACTTCACAGCCATTAACTGCTGACTGGAGGGGTGTGGATTACTGTAATGTTATCAGCTGTTTGGACTCTCATTCTGAGGCACCCATTCACTTCAGAGGATCCATTTTCTCCAAATCTGTTCAGATGAAGAAGCAAACTCGTTTACATCTCGGATGGCCTGAGGGTGAGAACATTTTTGGATAAACTATTGTTTAGCTACAAATATAAAGCAACAGGCATGACTTGCACATGAATATTGATGACACCATCACATGCTATTTAATATTTAGTTACTCACCAAAAGAGTATTGTATTTTCATGTGCACCATCCAAGCTGCTCTCTTCCATTCAGTAGAAGTGGATGGAGACCAGGGTCTGTCAAGAAAACCAAAAAATACAACAAAAGCATACAAATAGCAGTCCGTATAAGCGTTTGAGCCATTTTGAATCCACTTTTTGTAATATACAAGTCAAAATATACTAAAAATGTATGGTATGGTCACCATTCACTTTCATTGTATGTAAAAGAGCAGCTTGCTTTTGTGTTAGAAGAAATAATGCCATTAGGGTTTAGAGCAACATCATGGTTAGTAAATGATGACAAAATCATGATATTTGGATGAACCATTTCTTTAATTGTTGATTGGTGAAGATTAGTGGGTTTCTGCATGTCAAAATGTTAATAACGTAATTATATGCACATATCAAAGAAAATAAACAGGCTTTTTATGTTTTATGTGAGAGTATACGTATCATCATATTCCAGCTCCACCTCCACCTCCACCTCCTCCCCTTCCTCATCCCCCTCCAACAGGCTGTATTTAAACTTTTGATACACTATCCCGTCCCTCCCCATGTAAACAATGTCCTCATCCTCCTCCTCATCCTCCTCTTGGCCCACTTCTTTATCGCAATAATCCATCTGCATGCTGTCACTCAGGGTCGCAGAGGTGAAGGGGGCATCTGTGATTTTGGTGTAGCCGTTCAATTTGACGATGGGCTTTGAGGTGATCTTCTGCCGAAAATGCAGGAAGAGAAAAATGGCGAGCCACAAGCTCACCAGCACAAATATGGCTGTGAAAACAAAAAGGCCAGGCTGAACCGAAGTCACTAGATCGTTGCTGAAGAGGTTGTAGCTCAGCGCGACAATGCATTCATCTGAGAAAAGAGAGGTTAAAGGTCAAAGGCTTCACACTGAAAGGTGTTTAAAAATGTACAAACTGTAATTTAGTAGCATCTGCCACTTTGAGTGAGTGCTGTCTAATGATACAGTACTATGTGAATCTTACATGGTTGGTTCAAGTTAAGCAATGATGGCATGTTGTCATTACGACAGAAAATACATTTGAAATTGTTTCTCAGTTTTTAGAATCAAACAAAAATGCACACAAGATTGGATTTTGTCAGGCTGTTGAGCAGAAGTATTTCACATCAATTATTCAGTATATAAATATCCAAATAAATAATTGATAGAAATATATAAATGATTATTTTATCTGTAAAGCAGTTTAAATATAGCAGTGTTTGTTTTTTACTAAAAATAAAACTGTTCATTGAAATAAGGCTGAAATAAAATAAAAAATATTAGATGAAAAAACTGAAAAGTAGCCTTTGCACTAACTGAAATCAAATAAGCTGTAAGTACCGAAACGAATCAATCTAAACGGAAATAAGATAAATTAAAGTAAATAGAAATCTTAACTATTTAAAATAACAAAGCACACGATTACTAAAATTACAATTAAGTTTTTTTTATTTAATTAAAATATGAATAATATTGGTAATAGCCCATTACTAATCTGAAAATAACACTATTTAAATATGATTTTGCAAGACTTGCCATTTTAACTACTCATAACCTGAATTTGTCTTTATAAATGATGGTGAGTTCTATCACAACCACATCATTACACTGTAAATCTTTTCGAGAAATTAATGAAAGATCTTGGAGTACATTTTCAGTGAAAATAAATTTCAGGATTTTTTTCATTTGTGTTGCTTGCCGTTTCTTCCTGACCGCGAAATGCTTTGCAATTTCTGAGTGAAAATTGTTTCACAGTAAACTGTAAAAAAAAAACTATTTCAGTTGTAGAATGAATGAATTTAAAGCTTGTACCATTCAGTGCGTGGCACTGGCAGCATTCCGAGGGGAATCTTGAGGAATCTCTGCGTGTGTTTTCTCCACAGCAGGGAAGACACCTACCATCCTCTGTGAGACGCTGTAGAATAGGGCACGAGGTGCAGCTGTAGGGTCCCGGGCCTTTACATTCATCACAGGACGGGTCACATGTCGCACATGAGTTATTCTGTGCAAAACACAAAGCATGTTAGAAAGAACCTTGTCTAAAATTTTAAAAGAGGAAGCGATTAAATATAAGAAAAACATAAATAATGAAGGTTTAAGAGAGAAAATTTAATTTAGAAGGTGTTGCATTAAAACACTACATTACTGATTTGATAAAACTGTATTAAAAAGACATTTACCACAATTATGGGATATTCCCCAATTAGACACATAGATGAGCAGATTCCTCCAAACATTTTGAAGCCGTCGTAACATGATGTACAGGAGATCGCACCAGAGCCTGCCGATCACGACAGACTAGTTAAATCATGTCATCTGCACTCTGATTGTACTAAAAACGGTCTAAGATGGATTTAAAATGCAGGATATCAGACAACTTTCTGAAAGGTCAGAGTAAGATGATCTAGTCTCATTTTTGAAAAACTCTTAGAAGTTAATAAATGTCATTGCATTAGTATTTAGACACTTTTACTTATATATCATGTAATGAACTTTATATATATGAACTAAAATCACTTCAGATATGCATAAGTGTGGCTTAAAGGACATGGCGGATTGCAATACACGTTAAGATAAATAAACACATAATGTTGATTACCACAAAAAATTATTTTGACTCTTCTAGTTTTGTTTAAAAAGAACTCACAACGGAAGTGATTCGGGCCCATTTTTGAAGGATTTCAAAGCAGAAATATGAAGCTTGTTATTTTGTAGCTTCTACGTTGTCATGGCAACAAAGTTGTACAAAGAAAAGTTTAGTAACTACTAGGCGGTGTGCGATATTGACAAAAAATGATATCTAGATATTTTCTGGGATTTTATCGATAACGATAATTAGACGATATTTTGCTGAGTGTGTTATTGTGCTGGTACCTTTAGGACTGCCGTGGACAGCTGACTCCTAAAATGTTTTATATTCTTCATATTCTGTGTGGTGGTCAGTTCATACTGATAGAAGTTAATCTTTTCCAATAAGTTTAAACTGATTTTTTGCATTTTATGGGCATTTTTACCTTTTTATAAAGCCATTTTTCCTAAAAGTGTTCATTATCTTTTGAGTCAAATTCTTACATTTAATCAGGGAATTAGAATAAGACATCTGGGCTGTTACCGAGCTAATTAAATCAACACAGAAGCCGCATCTGAAGTGGCATTTAGATGTATTTACACACATGTATTTTGTTTAATGCAAGACATGAATGCATTTAACCTGCAATAACAAATGCATAAATAATGTTTTGATAAACATAAAACGTTGAATACTGATACTTGAAATGATTTAAAACATGAAAAAATCTAATAAAAGCCGAATTGAAATGTAAAAAACCGCCAGCAGGTTGCACAAATTGTGAAATTGTGTATTAAATAAATTCACTGCACACAGACTGAAGTAGTTAAGTCTTTGGTTATTTTAATTGTGAAGATTTTGGCTCACACTTAACAAAAACCCACCAATTAACTATATCAACAAATTAGAATACTTCATAAAAAAAAAACATTTTTAGTGAATTTTTGGCCTTCTGAAAAGTATGTTCATTTACTGTACATTTACTCAATACTTGGTAGGGGTTCCTTTTGTTTTAATTACTGCCTCAATTCAGCGTGCAATGGAGGTGATTAGTTTGTGGCACTGCTGAGGTGGTATGGAAGCCCAGGTTTCTTTGACAGTGGCCTTCAGCTCATCTGCATTTTTTGGTCTGGTGTCTCTCATTTTCCTCTTGACAATACCCCATAGATTCTCTATGGGGTTCAGGTCTGGTGAGTTTTGCTGGCCAGTCAAGCACACCAACACCATGGTCATTTTAACCAACTTTTGGTGCTTTTGGCATGTGGGCAGGTGCCAAAATCCTGCTGGAAAATGAAATCAGCATCTTCAAAAAGCTGGTCAGCATGAAGTGCTCCAAAATTTCTTGGTAAACGGGTGCAGTGACGTTGGTTTTCAAAAAACACAATGGACCAACACCAGCAGATGACATTGCACCCCAAATCATCACAGACTGTGGAAACTTAACACTGGACTTCAAGCAACTTGGGCTATGAGCTTCTCCACCCTTCCTCCAGACTCTAGGACCTTGGTTTCCAAATGAAATACAAAACTTGCTCGTCTGAAAAGAGGACTTTGGACCACTGGTTTGGACCACAGTCCAGTTCTTCTTCTCCTTAGCCCGGTAAGACGCCTCTGACGTTGTCTGTGGTTCAGGAGTGGCTTAACAATAGGAATACGACAACTGTAGCCAAATTCCTTGACACGTCTGTGTGTGGTGGTCTTGATGCCTTGACCCCAGCCTCAGTCCATTCCTTGTGAAGTTCACTCAAATTCTTGAATCGATTTTGCTTGACAATCCTCATAAGGATGCGGTTCTCTCGGTTGGTTGTGCATCTTTTTCTTCCACACTTTTTCCTTCCACTCAACTTTCTGTTAACATTCAGAAAGAACTCTGTGAACAGCCAGCTTCTTTGGCAATGATTGTTTGTGGCTTATCCTCCTTGTGAAGGGTGTCAGTGATTTTCTTCTGGACAACTGTCAGATCAGCATCTTCCCCATGATTGTGTAGCCTAGTGAACCAAACTGAGAGACCATTTTGAAGGCTCAGGAAACCTTTGCAGGTGTTTTGAGTTGATTAGCTGATTGGCATGTCACCATATTCTAATTTGTTGAGATAGTGAATTGGTGGGTTTTTGTTAAATGTGAGCCAAAATCATCACAATTAAAAGAACCAAAGACTTAAACTACTTCAGTCTGTGTGCATTGAATTTATTTGTTTCACAATTTGAGTTGAATTACTTGAAATAAATGAACTTTTCCAGGACATTCTAATATATTGAGATGACCAACACCAGCAGATGACATAGCACCCCAAATCATCACAGACTGTGGAAACTTAACACTGGACTTCAAGCAACTTGGGCTATAAGCTTCTCCACCCTTCCTCCAGACTCTAGGAACTTGGTTTCCAAATGAAATACAAAACTTGCTCTCATCTGAAAAGAGGACTTTGGACCACACTGAGTAATTAAACGTTTATAGATCTGCCGCATTCACTTCCATTGTAAGTGCTTCGCTGTAACCCAGATTTTATTTTTAAAGGAGGGACAAATATAAATTAAAATATTCGGGCAATAAACTTTATGCCCACGTGCTGTTGATTGAGCTTAACTTGCATTGAACCCAACAACCCTCTACAACAAGAGAAAAATACGGTGATCGAGAAGTGCAAAACAAATCACAATTCTGAAAACAATAACATATTACAAATGCAAATGCAAGTCTAAAAAACTAAATAATTCACAAAACACAACAACAATTCAGAAAACATTATAACAATTCAGAAAACACAACGACAAATCCAAAAACAAATGAACAAGTCAGAAAACAACGACAAATCAGACAAACCAGAAGAGGTAGGTATAGTTTGAGACTGCGCCATTGGTTTGGGATTACTCACCACTGACTGGAAGAGACATCTGTCAATCAATGTATGCAGGAAGAACCAGCAGAGTCGTGGTAGAAAGTTCGGAGATAGTATTAAAGTAGCTCAGTTTAAATGTATTGTATTAATTGCCCTTACTATGGAATAAAAAATACGGAGTGTCTGTTTACACTTAGTGCAAATATCCCATCTTGTTGGTAGAGGCTATGTACAGTAATTCCGCCCTGCAACGTGTGATTGGGCTTGTCAACACTTTAAAAGTGGCAGTAAAAAGTCAGCTCCAGTGGCGCAAATGGAAAAGTTCATGTTTTTGGCTATTTGACGCGATCGACCCGGGTTCATTCCCGCCTTTTGCCAAACTTTTTTCCCTCCCTTTTCAAATCTCGTATCACATCGTAAAGTCATTTATTTTTCATAAAAGTAAGGGAAAAAAAGTTGAAATTAAAGTATAGGGTAGGTGTAGGGAGGGCTTTATTGTACCAATAAGGTGGCATCCATTTAATTAAAATTAAATTATAATTTGCACTCAATACGTTATTATTGCATACTTGTTTATAATGTACTACAATACTGAAGTGCAGATAACTGCCACTATTTGCAACAAGTAGTATAAATAGCAGAAAATCTTGCTATTTTTAACATAGTGTAAATAGGTATTTGCATTTAGTGTAAATAGCATATTGCTAAAATACTGCTATTTTCACTTAGTGCAAATAGAATCCATTGCTAATACAAGATTTGAAAAGGGAGGGAAAAAAAGTTAGGCAAAAGATGGGATCGAACCCGGCTCATCGCGTCAAATAGCCGACAACACAAACGTATCCATCTGTGCCACTGGAGCGGACTTTTTACAGCCACTTTTAAAGTGTTGACAAGCCCAATCACACGTTGCAGGGTGGAATTACTGTACATAGCCTAGTTACACTAAGTGTAACTAGACACTCCGTATTTTTTATTCCATAGTAAGGGCAATTCATACAATACATTTAAACTGAGCTACTTTAATACCATCTCCGAACTTTTTACCATGACTCTGCTGTTCTTTGGCTGGTTCTTCTCTGTATACGGTGATTAACAGATGTCTCGTCCAATCAGCGGTGAGTAATCCCAAACCAATGGCGCTGTCTCAAACTATACCTACCTCTTCCTGTTTGTCTGATTTGTCTTTGTGTTTTCTGACTTATTTTGTTTTCGAATTTGTCGTTGTGTTTTCTGACTTGTTATAATGTTTTCTGAATTGTTGTTGTTTTTTCTGAATTGTTATTTAGTTTTTTAGACTTGCATTTGTGTTTGTAATTTGTTTTCAGCATTGTGATTTGCACCAACGTAAAAAATCACTCGCATACACAACCAAATAATATAAATTCAGACTAGTCCTATATATATAATAATAATATATGTTTTAACACACACAAATTTCTGAATTTGAAGGATGCAGATAAAATTAAAAATAAACTTAAGCCTTAGTTGAAATTAATTAATTAGAATTAAGCTGCGTTATCATGTAGGTCAGGGTTTCCCAAATTATGGTTTGCATTGCATGCAAGTAAACAGATAAAACAAACAATTTTATTTTGACACCATAGCTAGACTTTGAGTGGACTCAAATCTGCCACTCTGAAACATGCTACAGCACTTAATTTCATAATCAGACTAAACTATATAATCGCGATTACTGTGCAGCCCCATTTATTTATTGGACAGTTGTAGGCATGTGATGAGTCTTACCCATGCATGTTTTACAGGTTGGGTGGCATCTTTGGCAATCTCCGTCGAAGGTGTGAAGGAAGTAGTCTGATGGGCATGTACGCAGACACTGTCCGGACTTTCTCAACAGGAAGTATCCATTTCTACATTTGAGACAGAAACGGCTGCTTCCTGAGCATTCCTCACATGTGTGGTCACACCCTTGACATGCTCTGCTGGTGGCGTTCACAAAGTAACTGCAGGGGAAATACAGACATGTGTTACAATGCTTTGTCATTTTGGGAAGCATCGTTTTTGAATAATCACAATTTAGTCGCAGCTGTAAACAGAGTTCTTTGTGTTCTTCGCAGAATGCAAGCGCTTCACACTGGATTTAACATTTAACAAAAATATTAATGACTCATGCACTACATACATTTTTGCATTCATTTTTAAATTCTTGCAGAGAAATGGCATAATTAAGTTAAAATGTCTTAGTTACAATAAAAATATGTCAAAAACAGCAAGAAAACTGCACTTAAGTGATTTTATAGAATAAAAGAACTAAACTAAAGAAATATCCAAAAGGAACATTTGCTGAAAATGTGCGAAGTACATTAAAACCGATTTGGAGAATTTTAGCATTATTTCACTTGCTCACCAACAAATCCTCTGCAGTGAATGGGTGCCGTCAGAGGAGAGTCCAAACAGCTGATAAATACATCACTACAGTTCTCAAGTAATCCACACGACTCCAGTCTATCAAATGTTTTGTGAAGTGAAAATCTACGTGTTTGTAAGAAACAATCCATCATTAAGCCGTTTACTTCAATCGCCATTCTGACGGCACCCCTTCACTGCAGAGGATCCATTGGTGAACAAGTCATATCTGCATGTAATAAATTTCTCCAAATCTGTTCAGCTGAAGGAACAAACTCATCTACATCTTGGATGGCCTCAGAGTGAGTACGTTTTCAGAAAATTTTTATTTTTGGGTGAACCATTTCTTTAAGGAAAGAGAGAAGAAAAAGTCTTGCATTTCAAAGTTCCACAGTAGTTTGTTTGAAACAAACCACTTGTCTGATTTGTTTTGGCAAGCAACATACTCAAGAGTGCCTGTGTTGCAGGCAATGTATGTGCAAATGTGTGTGTGTGTCGGTGGGCTTTTTTTGTGTGTGTGTTGCTCCAGTGGGGATCAGTCAAGCACTCGAGTGCGTGAGTGTGTGTTCATGGGCATTGAGGCGGTATCTGCACTCGCTCTTGACAGAGCAAGCAAATGTACGCCTGCCACTCTTTAATCAGGCACATTTGTCACTGTCATGATGAGACAGTATGCCTGAGAAAGGCTCAGAGGGATTTTCAGAGAGACATATGAGTAACCCTGGTGCTGACATCTGCCATCTGTGCCTTGGGCTTTGGGATTTGACAAGTTTATATTCAGCAGGAAGTTACCAATATGCATTATACCTTCGTAATTTGTCCTCATTGCTTTTTATGAGAAACGGCTGCAAATTCCTTGACCTTGTACACTGTCATTTCTCCCGACTGGCAGCCCTCCAGACCCTCCCATTGATTCATCACTTCGTTTGACCTAGCGTGTCACGAAGTCCAGACTCTAGTGCTTTGCCTTGGCAGACAGATTATCTGAGCACTGATTTCGTGGCTCTAAGGTCAAAACGGGCAGCAGCGGTTGCTAAGGACCAGATCAATAGGCTGGGGAAGCCTGTTGTATCCGTCTTCCCCATTTACAGGAACTCTGTCGTGTTTCTTCTCCGCCCTGGGACTTTAGCGGGACGCAATAAACTATTACTTCCCTTGGATAGATTATGGCCCAGGACATTGGGGACAATGCACTGGGCCACTACCTCAAACCTGAATAAAAGGGACTGGAGATAACGTTCATATAGATAGATGTACTGTATGTGCCAGTATTTTAATACATATAATAAACAATCAAATAAAAATGAAATATGCATAGGACAAAATCAGTTTGAGGGGTATGATTGAGGGGTAAGTGTGATAGGGCTGGGTATGAATTCAGATTTGCTGATTATGTTCAGATTCACAAACTCTTGATTCAATATGGTTCGATTCCAATTCATGTTTGTATATTTTAGTTATAATGTCAGTTTTGAACTCTGTTTCTAATGTTGTTACATTAGTTACATTTACATCTTACATTTATTATAGTTGACTGTTGACAAATATGATGCAGGACAACAACTCCATACATGCAGTTATGCCCTAAAATTCAAGATATTGTGGCAAGTGCACCTGTATGAGTTTTTGTCGCATATTTTAGATCATATGATAAGCTATATCACACGAGCAGCGAGAGCAATATCACACGAGTGCTGTTTATATGTCCGAATATTATGAGGAACATGCAAATGTGATTTTATACAACAACAGTTCAATAAATAAGAAGTTAATATTGTTTTATATTTTATCAGTTTTTGCCAATTAAAATATTACTATTGAGCCACAGCAGAATTGGGTGCGTCTCTGAGTCAACAAAAAACAACCAAAAAAAAGCCCCCCCCCCCCCCTTTAGTTTCTGAATGAAGCCGTGGTTTGAATGAATCGTGTGAACCAATGATTCAAAGGCCCATTCATAAAGAGAGCCGTTTACTTCATTCCTGAAGGAATCAGCCATTTGAA
>JADLZN010002149.1:0-231601 GCA_018155175.1 Sinocyclocheilus anophthalmus | reverse complement strand
CTCTGAACACGACCTGGATGAGCTCAGAGGGGAAGTGATGTCATCCCTCTCAGAATCACCTCAGCACACAGGTGTCGGTCCCCTGAGAGGAGAGAGACCTCGATCACACACCCTGACAGGCGTTGGACCACCCCACATCTATCAAGGTCAGACCTGGACAAACACCTGTAAGACATAATGGACCTAAACATTGCTCAGCAAAAAAAGGAAAAAAGTAAGATGTGCTTTAAGAAGAGTTAACTGTGGTTAAATTACATTCAAGCTACTATTTTGACTAATATAGTTTGTACAATACAAATAATTAGCAAAAAAATAAAAAAGGCTAAAACATTGTTATATATCAAATTATATTTTTCTGGCAAAAAAACAGCTTGAACACATACATTTACACTACTGTAAATACAACTAATAACACTTAAAAACAATGAATTGAAAACTCAGTAATAAAAACAGGATGTATTTCACTAAATATTTATTTCAAGTAAATGACATGCTGGGATTTTTGCAAATGCTGTTGTGTGATGAAAGGAAAGCAATTCTGTTTTTGAATCAGTTAATTGAAATTAATCATTTGAACGAACCGATTTGCTAAAATGAACTGGTAACTGCAAACAAAGCTGGGCAGATTATTTACAAATGGTAGTCCATTACTGATTATAGATTACATGATTAAAACGTAGTTAGTAAAGTAATCCGTTACATTACACATTTTAGGTAATGTAGTCTGACTACTTTTAGATTACTTTTAGATTACTTTTTATCTAACTTGTTCTAAACTTACTATTAAACAAACCATACTGATACAAAAAAGCGAACAGAAAGAAAATACATTCCATTTTTTTATAGCAACGTCATAAAGTGCACTAAACATTACATTACAGCAGGGTTTACCAAACTGGGCTTAATGTAAGAACTGCAGTGGTTTTATGAGTTAATGAAAATCTAATAATGTGACCATTAAGCAACATCAAACTGTAAACATGGCGAAGTTGTTGTTTTATGAAATATTAACTTTCTCAGAGATTTCAAGTAACATATTTCATAGTCCAAGGGTTTGTTGGGCTGACAAAAAAAATGTTTGTGACTTTCCCTGCATTACATAATAACATATAAACATGAAAACAACAATGACCAAAGTCTTCCAGGTTTGAAAAACTTTTGTTCAGACTTCCAGAATCAACAGTTACAGGAGGTCACTGGATATGATGAATTCAATTTAATTCAAGTTTATTTGTTTAGCGCTTTTCACGATACAAATTGTTGTAAAGCAGCTTTACATGAAATTAAGTTTCTACAATATATTTAAGTAGTAGCTTAGTGGTTGACTGTCAGTTAATGTACATATGGCAGAAATGTACGGAAAATCAATTAAAGATGTAATCAAACAGACGAGGAACACTATTTACAGCAGTTATTATATGATGCAATCAGACTTATAGCAAGATGTGGTAGTTCTGTAAGTTGTTTCAGGGTTGGCATCATCTGAGGTCCTCTGAGGGGTTGGCATCATCTCTTCTCAGGTGTTCTGGATCCAGACTCAAGCTTGTGTAAATCCTAGTTACTACAGGATGGTCCCAATCCCAGCAGAAATAGAGAAACAAATAGAGACATAATTAGAATAGCTGCTGTTCCAACCAAGCAACGTTTTTTTGTTTAACCCAAACTAAAGAATAATAAGGTGCATTTGATCAGATATAACTGCAGAACAAGATTATGAGATGCATATTTGAATGCTTGGCCAAAGAGGTTGGGTCTTTAATCTAGATTTAAACGAGAGAGTGTGTCTGAACCCCGAACGTTATCAGGAAGTGCTATTTCAGAGTTTGGGAGCCAAATGTGAAAAGCTCTACCTCCTTTAGTGGACTAGGTACTACCAAAAGTCCAGAGTTTTTGCGACCTTAGGGAGCGTGATGGTTTGTAGCGTGGTAGAAGACTAGTTAGATACGCAGAAGCTAACCCATTAAGGGCCTTATAGGCAAGGTAAATATATTTTGTAACTGATACGGAACTTAATAGTTAACCAGTGCAGAGACTGTAAAATTGGGGTAAGATGATCATATTTTCTTGACCTGGAAGGACTCTAGCCGCTGCATTTTGGACGACCTGTAGCTTGTTTACTGAAGATGCAGAACAACCAGCTAGCAGTGCTTACGATAGTCCAGTCTAGAGGTCATGGATGCATGAACTAGCTGTTCTGCATCAGAAACAGGTAACATTTTTCGTAACTTGGCAATGAGACATAGTGTTCACAGTATTAAGTGAGTGAGTGATGTGACATGTGGCCAAGTATGGTGAACCCATACTTGGAATTTGTGCTCTGCATTTAAACCTCCAATGCACATAACACCCACACACACACACACCCACCCAGTAATTGACACACACCCAGAGCATGGGCACCATGCTGCGGTGCCCAGGGAGCAGTTTTGGTTCGGTTCTTGCTCAAGGTTCTCACCTCAGTCCATGCATTCTCTCTACAGAAAGAAAAAAGCGATTATGATCTGAAAATACTTGCCAGCTTGTAAACTGGATCTTAGGAACCCTTACCAAAAAGTAGTATACTTCAAGTTTATTTTAAGTATACTTAAGTAAAGTTCAAGTATATTTTTAAGTATACTTTATGTAGTAAGTATACAAATATCAGTGTACTAGTAGTATACTTGTAAGTGTACTATTTCAATACTCCTTGGGATTAAATTGGCCCACTTTCTAGTATATATAAGTATACTTTTAAGTATACTTTAAGTATAACAGTAGTAAACTTTGAGTACACAACTAGTTTACATCTATGTTTTTAGTTTGTGCTGCAACTATACTAAAAGTGAACTTATAGGTATACTGATAGTTTACTAATTAAATACTTGTAGCATTTAAAGTGTACTAAAATGCTACAAGTATTTAATTAGTAAACTATAATTAATAGTCTTTTTTCAGCTTTTTGTTCAAAATGTTGTTTATTTCTTTATTTTTTATTTATAAAACTTACCGACATTCAAATGTTTATAAAAAAATAATTAGAATAAATTTGTTTTTGTTTACAAGCAGATACCCTATTCTTTCTTTTTGTGTTTTGTATGTTCAGATATTCATATATTTATATACAAAATATATACAAATGAATACCTAAATAGGGACATAGTAGTATACTTAAAGTATGATGTAAAGTTCACTTAAAGAAAACTTATGAGTATACTTGCAGTATAAAACTACTAAACTACTTATATAAAAAAAGAAGAAATAAAAAAAATTTTGAACAAAAAGCTGAAAAAGACTATGAATTGGATTCAGAATGATAATCAAAACGTAGATAAAGTCGATCAACACCCCAAAGCTTGACAGTCATTATTACCTCTTCATTGGTCGACATTTTATTCCATAATGTTTCACAGTTTTGATACTGTTTTATGTCTGATGATCATGTTAGAATACATGTGGAAGCATCTGTTGTTTCAGTTTCTTCTTCACTTGTGTTTTTTTGGAAATTCTGTACAGAAGATGTGTACTAGCGCCCCCTACCATGTAACAATGAAAACACTGATTCTAGGAGCACAAGTATAGCTCAAATATATTTAGACTTAAATATATAACTTAAATGTATAAGTCAAGTATACTTAAGTGTCATTTTAAGTATATTTCTGAGAAGTACATAAAAAGTAGGCTAAAAGTATACTTTAATATTTTTTAACTTACAAGAAGTATACTAATAGCACATTTGAATAAACATATTTTTCGTAAAGGGAATCTCTACAGTGGAATCTCTATTTTGCTCAAATGAAAGTATACATTAATACATTTCTAAAATGACAATAATCGTGATAAAATGTTTGAGCAAAGTTTAACCAATCAGTTTAACCATTGTTGTGCAGCTTTAATTGTGCATTTTGCTTGCATATGAAATTAATCTTATCTCCACGAAAGCTGCAAATTATACAGTGAAGTGTTTCAGATTTAGGGGGTGTTTACATGCCACCGTTTTCAGCTAAAACAGAAACTTTCGAATTTGTGAAAATTATGTTGCATGCACATGTGTATCAGTTCAGTCTATAGGAATGCGTATGTGCGCAGACGCATAATGTTTTTTTTTACAAAGTGACATCGCCAACTACTGGTCTGGCATGAATAATACAGTGTTTTTAGTATTTTCTCGCAGATCCGTGTGAACGGGGATTATTTTGAGCTAGAATGTGCAGCCTGATATAAACTTTCACTTTAGAGAGAATATATGGATTTAGTGCATGTTATCATTTTTTCATAATTTCTCCTTTTGTATTCTATGGAAAATATACGAGCATATAGATTTGGAATGAGATGAGGGTGATTCGTTTTTGGTAAATTATTCCTCAAATCTCTTCGCTGAGTGTCACACCTCATTGAACCCCACAAATGTAATCATCGAAACGGATCACATTTGAAATCACGCAAGAAAAATCAGATCTAAATTAGAATCAGCTCCAATCATAGATGTGGAAGAGCCACAGATCCGACTTCAGCTCCTTCCTGTTTCTATAAAACAAGTCTTTGTGCTACAATCTTGGATTACACTGTCAGTCAATCCTTTGCTTTTTGGCACCATGATCCAAAAACGAGAGAAAGTTTGTTTGGATGGCTTGTTTTTAACAAGTGCAGTCAGCTGAGTTGGAGTCAGAGCCAAAGTGACAGGATGCTGAAACTGCTATAAAGAAAACCTTGCAGCAGCCCTTTCACAGCCACTTGAAAATAACTTTAAACTATGATGCAAAGTATACTGAGAGCCACTGCCAGGAAACAGTGGCAGACATGCATATCAAGTCAACAGTCACTTTCTTCCCCAGACATCAGCTCTCCTCCAATGAAATGGCAGAGACTCAAACTCAGAACATACTGTGATGTGCCAGACGCCACTACAGAAAAAAGATGATAAAGTTCTCAAAGCTAAAAATTGTGTTCCCATAAAACTCTGAAAGAAATATTATGAAGGCTTATTTTATAAATATATGTATATGTACATGCAGCCTATGCTACCTGTCAAATGTCTGGAATAGAGTGGAATAGAGTTGGAATATAATTTTTTTTATGTGTTTGAAGTATCTCACCAAGGCCACATTTATTTGATCAAAATAACAGTAAAAATGTGACATTGTGAAATATTATTGCAATTTAAAAGAACTGTTTTCTGCTGTAATATATTTTAATATGTAACTTATTCCTGTGATTCAAAGCTGAATTTTCAACATCATTACTCCAGTCTGCAGAGTCACATGATCCTTCAGAAATCAATCTAATATGCTAATTTGCTGCTTAATAATCAGTTAATAATATAATGCAATAATATCAGTTATTATTGGTGCTCAATTAATAAAAATGGTTCTATTATTATACTATGTCATTTATGTCAAATCGTGATATATTTCTTTCAGGATTCTTGTGAAATAGAAAGTGTTAAAAGAACAGCATTTAGATTGAATATAAATCTTGTATTTACTGTCCACTTTTGATCATTTCTGCATGGGGGGGGGGAGCGCTGCCCTTGCTGAAAAATATTAGTATGGTTTAATGGGGGACTGGGGGGTGTGTGGGGTGGTACTTACCACAAAAACTTTTAAATGGATGTTTCCACAAAAAAATTTAAGCAGCAAAATTGGGTTCAACATTGATAATCACATAATGAAGCCATGAGCATATTTAGCCATATTAGAATGATTTCTGAAGGATCATTTGAAACTGAAGACTGAGAAGTGATGCTGAAAATTCAGCTTTGATAAATCATTTTAAATATATTACAATAGAAAAACATTTATTTTAAATTGTAATAATATTTCACACTATTACTGTTTTTATTGCATTTCTGATCAAATAAATGCAGCCTTGGTGTTGAGCATAAGAGACTTTTTCAAAATCATAATACATTGAATTATTCTAATCTTTTAACCATTAGTGTACAAAAGAATTTTGAATTTTTAGATCTTTTACATTTTTTTTTTTAAATAAATGTAACAGTTATACAATAATAACGTTTGTGATTAAACAATATTACAGTCCCCCTGTTGTAGTGTCAAAATATTTCCAATGCATTTTGAGGAAAACAAAAGAAAAAAAACATTAATACCACCAGGTGCCACTGAAGTCATGCAGTCACATTTGCTCCCAATTGATGATAGTTGAGATTGGTGTCTGTTCTGACTGAACGCAGATGCCGCCTGCCACCAGTGAATAAGATGAGAGCAAGTAACCCCTCTAGACACAACCATCCTATGATATCTAATTGTATGGATTTGGTGTTTCCCTGCCTTCTTGCCCTGTTCCATTAGGAAGTTGTTTGATGGCACCTCTGCTTTTTGAGTTTTAAGCCAAAAGTTGCCCGCAGCTAATTCTGATCCTTGATTTCTAATCTTTAAGCCCTGCAAAAATGGAACTCTCTTGCAATATAACGAGAAATCCAGTGAAATGAAAATCAGTGTAGATGGATTGCATCTCCTGGGTGATGTACAGAACCAATAGACAACCCACTTTGACAGTGCAGGGAACTCTCTAAGGATGCAAGTCATTATGTGAAACCAAGAGTCGGAAATATATTCACTAAGATATGTAAATGTCTAGGCCTTCACTGCTAGAAGTGGGTTTAGTAATTCTCAATCGTACTATGAGGGACTTTGATTTTCTCTAACAAAATGAAATTGGTACCAAGATGTCACTTTTCAGATGAGGTTTAACTGATGTTTTTCTCAGGGCAGATTTCATGTACTCATTAGGAACATATGGGGGAAAAAAATTTATAGCTTTAAGAGCGTTTCACCGCACCCCAAATGAAAATCGGTTATCATTTAATTAACCCTAATATTCAGTGTTGGGGGTAACGCATTAAAAGTAACGTGTGTTACGTAATCAGATTACTTTTTTCCCCAAGTAACTAATAAAATTTTTTACTAAAGTAAAATAATTTGCAAGAAAATATCTGAGTTACTTTTTCCAAATAAGTAACGCCAGTTACTTTTTTTTCCTGTTTTACTGCCTGACAGCTCTTCTGTCCCGTGTTAAGAGAGAGCAGGAGTAAGAGTAGAAGTGTTGTGTGCGCTGTGTGAACATAATAGTTTTAGACTAAATGTGAACATGCATTTACTCATCTCACTTGCACAAAAACAGATTCAGAATTCCTCAAAATTAATAAAAACAGTGAAATGCAAACTCAAATTATGATGCAAACCTGCAATAATTAAATATGTTAAATAACACAAACATCCTTTATGTTTTAAATCACCATTTTAATTCACCATGACTTTGTTGTTTCTCTTCGATGATCCATCAACAATACTAATACGCAAAAATCACATTTGTGGTCATTGCTTTTTTAGTGCTGAAGAGTGTCGAGGTTCTACTCTTCAAAGCTCTCTCCTGTACAGATGTTAATTTTTTTTTTTACATTACCCTCAGCCTGAGGCTCATCCATGTCACTTTTGGTGTAAAAGGACTTTTACAATTGCCAAAAATATCACTTTTTTGTATAAAAAACCCCAAGCATTTCCAGCCCTGATGAGAAAAAGTAACTCGAAAGTAGCATAACATATTACTTTCCATAAATTGTAACTAAGTAACACAATTAGTTACTTTTTTTAGGGAGTAACGCAATATTGTAATGCATTGCTTTTAAAAGTAACTTTCCCCAACACTGATCAGGTTAGTCTGCAGCTCTACTACTTTCTTTTTTATATGGCTTCGGAAGACTTAAAATATAGTGCTTGAGTCATATGAGAAGGAAAAATAGTCAATGTACCGTATTGACCCGAATAGAAGACAATGTTTTTTTCTTGGAAATACATCTGAAAAAACGCGGTCGTCTTATATTCAGGGTCTAGACTTTGACTTCTCAATAATACACCCACAACAATAGGTGGCGCCAAATACGCATAAAACGAGTGTGCCATGACATATGTAACGTAATGCGTGTTGTAAAGATCGCGAGTAAAAACAAAGGAAAAAGAAAAGCTTACAGCTGCATGAGTCGTGACTGTCACGTTAGCCTGAACAAACTCCCTTTGTGATTTTAAAACGTAAGACAGTACCCAGATTTGAAGACTACAGTAAGATTTAACTTCTACTGTTAATAAGATTTTGGTAGGCTACTATTAGATGGATAGCCTAAATGTCCTAATTCAGATGGAATTGTTTTTTTTAATGGCATATCAAAAAGTGTATATTTTTTAAATGTGATTGTTGGTACATTTGACCAGTTTTTAACATATTTTCAAAACAAAAATTAAAATTGGAAAAATATGCAATATGAAAATAATTGAAGACAAAAGGTGTTTTACTGAGAAAAAACAAGATTAGATTTTTAAAAAGCCTTTTCCAAAAGGTACATCTTGAAAAAAGGAGGGTCGTCTTATAATCAGGGTCATCTTATATTCGGGCCAATACAGTAATTAAATTACATAAAAAAATTTGGACAAGAAATTAAAAATCACAAACCCAAAACTTACTATACATACAATTCACTGCAGTTTCTAGTTGAAATTAACACTAGAGGCAGTAAAACTCTGACAACTTTTACTCCTTTTCACACAAATTATTATTAAATGGCATATTATTGATTAATAAAGACTTATTTTTGCACGCTTCCTTGCACAATGCTATTTTATGACCAGTGTTGGGGAAAGTTACTTTTAAAGTAATGCGTTACAATATTGCTTTACTCCCTAAAGAAAGTTACTAATTACGTTACTTAGTTACTCTTTATGGGAAGTAATGTGTTGTTACTTTTGTGTTACTTTTTAAATCGGGACAGGGCTTGCTTGTTTGTTTTTAAAATAAAAAAAGGTATATTTTTTGGCTAATATAAAAGCCTTTTCACACCAAAGTGAAATGAATAAGCCTCAGGCTGAAAGGAAAGTAAATGTACGTCCGTACAGTAGAATGCAGAAGAAGAATTTTCAACACACTTCAGCAATAAAAAAGACACAAATGTTGTCTAGAGTCATTTGTGCTTATTAGTATGGTTGAACTGGATCATCGAAGATCAGAAGCATAGACATTGGTTAATAGAATGGGATTATTTACATAAAGGATATTTGTGTTGTTTAAATTTTTATTATTGCAGGTTTGCGTCATATTCTGAGTTGCATTATTTTTATTCATTTTTGAGGAATACTGAATCTGTTTTTTGTTTTTTTTTGTGAGTGAGATGATTTAATGCATATTCATATTTATTTTAGTTCTACAGTAACATCTTCTGATTTCTCAGCATGGGGACAGGAGAGCTGTCGATCAGTAAATTGGAAAAAAAGTAACGTTTTTTGCGTTACTTATTTGAAAAAGTAACTAAGATATTCTCTTGTAAAATAAAAAGTAATGCATTAATTTACTAGTTACTTGAAAAAAGTAATCTGAACACCTCGCGTTACTTGTACTGCTTACCCCCAAACTGAATTATGACCTCATACACTTTTAACCATAGTGCATGATTTGTAAACTAATACATTGTGATGTTTGCGCCATAAAAACAAAATTTAACATGACAGTTTTTGACATAGTAAACTTACTCAGTAGCGCATCTGGTACAGCATTGCTTGCAATCCGCAGCGCTCGGGTATAAGTCCCGTGAAACACGAGTCACGATAAAAGATTTTAGAACAAGCTAAAATGACATGGTTGCTTAAACAAATGTGTTTTTATCTTGTGTTTGCTTTTGTTAACACTATCAGTTAGGTTTAGGTTAGGGTTTAGTGTAGGTGGTACATTATTTTCAAATGCAACTGTGTATTATCTTTTAGCTCTAATCACCTGACATTTCCATTTGTGATGCATGTCACCATGTAAACAACCATGCCATTCAAGTTCGTCAGTTTCTCATAACGAACCCACTTTAGTGCCACTCACCGGACATTTCCAATGAGCCTGGATTGATTAAATCACCCAAAAACAGAAAATCTCTTCAATACGGTTTTCCCCACATAGTGTAGTTTGTGACCGGCGGTCACCTTTTTTCTCATCAGATTGGGAACGGGCCAGGAAGACCTGGGCCTGGCTTCCTGTAAGACTCTTATCGTCTGTCTCATCAGGGGAGCCAATCACCGAAGGTGTTTTAAAAGTGTGTTTGTGCCGAGAACAGACTTAGTCCCTCATCAGCGCAGACAGACCCTTCCAGGTTCATCAAAATCAGGGATTCTGGGTAGTGAGCACCCCTCTCCCACAGACTCGATAACAACCTGAATTGAGGTACAGGATCAATGCCATAAACCTCACCCTAATTAATTTAATCAACCTGGGGAAGAGAACTAAGGAGACAAAGTACTGCAGGATTTCCTTTTGCAGCCCTCGGATGCTGAGCAAATTGTTTTCAGATCATTCGGTAGTGAAATTTAAAGGCATAGTTCACCCCAAAATGTCTCTTCAATCATTTATCAATCTCATGCCATTCCAAACCTATATGATTTTCTTTCTTCTGTGGAAGACTAAAGGAGATGTTTAGCAGAATGTTGATGCTGCTCTTTTCCATATAATGAAAGTGAATAGTGAAAATAAATGGTTAACACCAGTATATGGTTTAAAGGTCCCAAAATTGAAAAAAGTATCATGAAAGTGTATTAAAAGTAGATAATATGACTTGTGTGCTTTATTCAAAGTCTATTTAAACCATACAATTGTATGGACCACTCTTCTTCTCTCAAATCTCATTTACATTTGGTTTGACATAAGTGATGAATGTCGTAATCGATATTTGCATGTTAAAATCACACAAATGAGATTAAAATGTGTAAAATATCTGCTCCTTACAAAAAGTTACCAATCTCTTGTGAAAAAGCAGTACACTTTAGCATACTATTACGGAAACACTATCTAAGATCTCAGGCACGTACAGTAAAAGTCTTATAGTTAATTATATTAAATGCAATTAAGCTGAACTTTAGTGTTATATCATTTTGTAATTACACATCTCTCAATGATTAAGTTGCAGTTTAGCATATTTAAATATATAACTTAAATCTAACTAACGAAACAAAAGTTTGAATGATAAGCAAGTAATTATAATCAAGTGCTTTAGTATGTTAGTCAACACATCAAAATAGGTGTACTTCTTTAAAGCATTTTTAAAGTGTACTTAGTCATGACATTCATGTCCATTAAGTTCCCTTCTTTTCCCAAAGGGTATGGTTTCAGAAGATATTGTGATATATAATATATAATATATATCTATATATATAATTTATATACACACCACAACACACACACACAACACACACACACACACCCACACAGATTTTTTTGCATTGGCCGGCCATGAAGATTTGGTAATGATGAAAGATTTTAATTTTTTATGCGCACGTTATCTCTTTAATGAAACCATTGCTTGTGTTCTTTGCCACACTATGGAATGAAGATGAGGAAATGACATACACTTACAACGCTGAATGCTAACAGTTTATTAACCATCTCATATGCTATCATGGGCTTGTTTTACATGAGGCTGTGATCCACATTCAGACCGCAGGCTCGGTGGATAAATATGAGTGGCGTAATTACAGGGCCATTGTGGAGATGTCAGAACAGTAATTGCTGGAGGGACAGTGGGTGAACGAGAGGCACGTCTCTGGCACATGTTCCTTACGGCGGCGTGGCTAACTATGATTAGATGGAAAAGGCAAGAGGAAGAGGTCATCGCCGCTCCGTTCATATGTCTTATTATGAACAGCCTTGCCTATTTAAAGTGAGATAAGATATGTAGGGAAATTAAGATGTCTTTGTACACAGCGTAATTGTCCGGGATTCCAGAACCTCCCTGAAAAGCTGTCATTTACAGATGTTTAGAAACAACATTGGCCATGTTTTATTGAAGCTGGTTACCATCGCGGGATGAAAAAATAAAAAAGGTTATTACATTCAGATTTTTTCTTGCAATTTTGAGTTTATACCTCACACTTCTGACTTTTCTGAAAATACTCATAATTGCAGTTTATAAACGCAAAATGAAGAAAAAAGTCAGAATTGTGAGATATAAACTCAGAATTGTGAGATTAAAAAGTCGCAATTACCTTTATTTTTTATTCTGTGGCGAAAAAAAATGCAATAACCCTTTTATCCCTTGGCTGAAAAAATGGCCTAGGCTCTTTCTAAATGTAATCAGTTCTGAAAAAAAAATAGGCAGAATTGAGATATGAATTCAAAATTGTGAGATATAAACTCAGAATTACTGTATAGAAATGCAGAATCGTGAAAAAAGGCAGAATTGCGTGATTTTAACTTGCAATTGTAAGTCTGAATTGTGAGATAAAATTGCAAATCAGGTTGCCAGGATCCTGCGAAACAATCTACACACTTGCTATTTGTTTCGCTACTGTGAGGCGCGGAGACGAGTGAAAATTCACACATTATGGTTTTAATGCACATCCAGGAACAGGACAACAGCGTAGCCAAGGGTATAATATACAAAACATGAACAGTCGACATTAATCCCCCCTCCCGGAAGGTGCGTCCTGCGCCGTAACAATTCCACCAGGGAGGGGGGGTGGGCGCCCTGGAGGCTGGTGCAGGACTGGGACACGGGGAATACCTCAAGGGAAGTCAGGCAGTCCAGGTTGCCATGGCGGATCAAGGGACTCAGGAGGCCATGGCGGAGCAGGCAGTCTAGGAGGCCATGGCGGAGCAGGCAGTTAAGGAGGCCATGGCGGAGCAGACAGTTCAGGCGGCCATGGCGGAGCAGACAGTTCAGGAAGCCATGGTGGAGCAGGGAGCTCGGGGAGCCCTGGTGGAGCAGGCAGCTCAGAAGGCCATGGCAGATCAGACAGTTCAGGAGGCCATGGCGGATCAGACAGTTCAGGAGGACACAGCAGAGCAGGGAACTCAGAAAGCCATGGCTGGAAGGCCTCCGTGGCCTTGGCCTCGCCACTCGGCCTGGCCACTACGGACGGACCCATACTACCCCCCCCCCAAAAAAAATCCATGGGGAGAATATCGTCTTTAGAGGCCCTCTGTAGGCCTAACTCGGGAACAGTGGCCTTCCCTGGGCTTGACTTGGGGACTGGAGCCTTCCCTGGACTAAACTCGGGGACTGGAGCCCTCACCGGGCTAAACTCAGGGCCTGGAACCCTCTCTGGGCTAAACTCGAGGACAGGAGCCCTCACTGGGCTAACCTCAGGAACAGGAGCCCTCACTGGGCTAAACTCGGGAACAGTGGCCCTCCCTGGGCTTAACAGGGGAACTGGAGCCCTCACTGGGCTAAACTCGGGGATGGGAGGCCCTCACTGGGCTAAACTCGGGAACTGGAGTCCTCACTGGGCTAAACTCGGGAACAGGAGCCCTCACTGGGCTAAACTCTGGAACAGGAGCCCTCACTGGGATAAACTCGGGGACAGGAGCCCTCACTGGGCTAAACTCGTGGACAGCAGCCCTCACTGGTCTAAACTCGGGAACAGGAGCCCACTCTGGGCTGGATTCAGGGACTGGGAAGCGCTTACGAGAAGCTGGCACTGGAGGGTGCTCTGGAGAAGCTGACACTGGAGTGAGCTCTGGGGCTGGAGCAGACCACCTTCTCATCCTTAGATTCCCCTTTAGGTTCGGTGTGAAAGGCGTGGTCGGCGGGCTTGAATGAGCCATGGCCCCGGGCTTTGAACTTCGAAGAATGGGGGGGGAGAATCGATGGTGGCGTCATCCAATGCCGTCACTGCGGCGATCCCGCAGAATTCCCAGGCATACTTGAAGAAGGGGAGATCTCTGCGGGCTAAGGCGGATAAACGAGCGGCGATTTCCATGATCGCGGGCGGGAAAAAACAAGAAAACAAAAGACTTTCAAAAATGGAAACAAAACGGGGAGAAGGGGCACCGCTTACTTTCTGTTTAGGTCTGGAATTCTGTCACGTTTCGCTACTGTGAGGAGCTCGGAGACGAGGAGTGGAATTCAAACATATAGGTTTTAATCACATCCAGGGAACAAGTAGCAAGGGTAGACATATACAAAACAATGAACAGAGTCTGACACTATTTAAATATAGCCCAATCGTGTGTTTTTTTTCTGTGGTTTTCTTCTCTGTTTGGGGTTCCCCTCCTTTGAAATAGAGTTTCAAGTTTGTTGCTTTAACCCACGGACTAAAAAAACAATCCATGGCAACAGAGTAAAAGTAACTTGATTCCACAGGAAAACCACGGACTTCGCAATTACCCTTTTTATTTTTTTATTCCATGGCTGAAACAGGCTTCCATAATTTTGACTTTCTTTGTACAGTCATTTCGTATCCATGCATCAGAAATGGGACTTTACAGGAGATATTTGCAATACTCCATAATCTTGGGATAATATATCTATTTCAGTATTTCTATTGTATAGAAGGGGTAAATTGTGTTGGGTTACTGTTCCCCAAAATTGCTTCACTTTCTTCCATGGATTGGTATTTGTTAAAGCAGTGAACGAACAGGACCCGGGGCAGTCATGGTGTGTTAGTTTCCACTGTAGAACCCTATTTTATGAGCACATGTGACTCCACGAGGCACGGCGTAATAGAATAGAAAATTGAGAGTATGACTTTAATCGAATGTGCACTTTTTTTTTTTCATGGAGCGAAGATTGAATGTGAAAATTGCCTGTCATAATGTCATCAGACATTGTGAGGGGAATATGAGGATAATCAGTGCCTAATCAGCACTGTGCAGTGTACTGTGATAGTTTAGGCTCCATTGCTATTCTGTTTGCTGCTTTCTCCTCAGCTGATGATTGCACTGGACAACCTAAATCACATCCATTTATGCCTGAATGCTTAGCATATAGCTAGCCTTGCCTTTTATATCTTATTATATCTTGATATTTGAAACTGATGTGCGTTAAATCAATTAAACAATAAGGGAGTCACCATTCCTTAAATTTGAATTACGAAATGCGACATCATTCATATCAGCACAATAAAAGTTTGCGGTGATCTAATTGTGAGTCCGTAAAAGCTGAATGAAGATCTCAAAGTAACCGCAAGAGCAAGCGGTCAAAATATCTATGCAGAGCAGCTCTTGTGAAAAGCACTGACCTTAATCAAAAGAGCAACACAATTGGCTACTGTTAGCTTAGCGTGAAATCTAGCCCACGTTAGCAGAGCTTTATGAAGTTTCCGCTGTATCAGCTGTCGAATCTTTTTGAGTTTGTGCAAATCAGTTTTTTTAATGTTAATTTGATTAGAATTTTGTTAGCATCAGCTATTTTTAAATGTACGTTTACATTATTTGTTTAAGAGGCCTTGTGAAAAAGAAGTGTGCTATGAATAAATGAAATAATGAAATATAAGGCCATTTAAGTGTTCCTGAAGAGAGACACTTGAGTACACTTTTAAAAATGCACTTAATGAATGAATGAGCCCTTTATTGTCACTGATCACAGGCACCAGCGAAATTAGCCATCCACCTGTCCATACACACAATATGACAAAGGGGTAGACAGGACAGGAGGACAGGGAATTTTTTAGAAGAAATACAGCATAACATGAGGGAGGGGAGGAGATAAAAAAACAGACCCCAGACTATGCTCCTATGGGGAGCACAGTGTGGGAACAGGAAAAAAAACAGTTTCTGTATGTTTCTGTATATGTTAGACCAGGTTGCTTTTTTGTGATATCTGGCAACCCTTCACTGAGGGCTTTAATGACAATAACATGGTTGTGTGAAGAAAGAGTTCAGAAAACAATGGAAGGAGAGCAGCACATATGCAGACTGAAGAGCAGTTATTGTTAATGTGATTGGTTGGGTGTTATTTAATAATATAGTTTGAATTACACACACCTTATAACTGTGTTATTACACTCTCAGAAAAAAATTACAAAATCATACATTTTCAAAAGCATAATGGTACCTTAAAAGTTACATATTAGTAACTAACGGTACTGTACATATTCGTACCCAGAACGGTAAAAAAAAAAAAACATTCCAAAAAATATATTTGCTAAAATATGTTTCAAAATATATTTAGGGAAATATATTCTCTACCATTATATTTTTTGACCATTTTTTATTTATTTAAAAAATACAAATACTGTGTAATTTTAAATAATTTTAAAAATATATTTTGCACTCCATATATTTCAGTCCAAGAAAACACATTCACGTATGTCACATTTGACGAAAAAACATGTTTATCAATTACACATGTGTGAAATATAACACATTTTAATAAAAACTAATAAATACAATATGGCCTATATAAAAAATGTAAAAAGTATTATTTAATCATTGTAAATAGTAGGCTATTCCATCCACATCTGCATTTGACTTAAATGTAGTAGGCTACTGTCTGTAAGATTGGAAATGTATTGTTTGCCCCTGAAATATATTTTGAAGTATATTTTGGTTTATGAAGGTTGAAACTATACAGGTGCAGCTCAATAAATTAGAATGTCGTGGAAAAGTTAATTTATTTCAGTAATTCAACTCAAATTGTGAAACTCATGTGTAAAATAAATTCAATGCACACAGACTGAAATAGTTAAGTCTGGTTCTTTTAAGTGTGATGATTTGGCTCAATTTTAACAAAAACCCACCAATCCCTATCTCAACAAATTAGAATACTTCATTAAGACCAATAAAAAAAACATTTTAGTGAACCGTTGGCCTTCTGGAAAGTATGTTCATTTACTGTACATACTCAATACTTGGTAGGGGCTCCTTTGCTTTAATTACTTCCTCAATTCGGCGTGGCATGGAGGTGATCAGTTTGTGGCACTGCTGAGGTGGTATGGAAGCCCAGGTTTCTTTGACAGTGGCCTTCAGCTCATCTGCATTTTTTGGCCTCTATGGGGTTAAGGTCTGGTGAGTTTGCTGGCCAGTCAAACACAACAACACCATGGCAATTTAACCAACTTTTGGTGCTTTTGGAAGTGTGGGCAGCAGCCAAATCCTGCTGGAAAATGAAATCAGCATCTTCAAAAGCTGGTCAGCAGAAGGAAGCATAAAATGCTCCAAAATTTCTTGGTAAACATGTGCAGTGACGTTGGTTTTCAAAAAACACATGGACCAAAACCAGCAGATGACATTGCACCCCAAATCCACAGGACTGTGGAAACTACTTGGACTGGACTTCAAGCAACTTGGGCTATGAGCTTCTCCACCCTTCTCCAGACTCTAGGACCTTGGTTTCCAAAACTTACTCTCATCTGAAAAGAGGAATTTGGACCACCAGGCAACAGTCCAGTTCTTCTTCTCCTAAGACCAGGTAAGACGCCTCTGACATTGTCTATGGTTCAGGAGTGGCTTAACAAGAGGAATAAGACAACTGTAGCCAAATTCCTTAACACGTCTGTGTGTGATGGCTCTTGATGCCTTGACCCCATCCTCAGTCCATTCCTTGTGAAGTTCAATCAAATTCTTGAATCGATTTTGCTTGACAATCCTCATTAAGACTCGGTTTCCTCGGTTGGTTGTGCATCTTTTTCTTCCACACTTTTTCCTTCCACTTAACTTTCTGTTAACATGCTTGGATTCAGCACTCTGTGAACAGCCAGCTTCTTGGCAATGAATGTTTGTGGCTTACCCTCCTTGTGAGGGGTGTCAATGATTGTCTTCTGGACAAATGTCAGATCAGCATTCTTCCCCATGATTATGTAGCCTAGTGAACCAAACTGAGAGAACATTGTGAAGGCTCAGGAAACCTTTGCAGGTTTTAGTTGATTAGATGATTGGAAGTCACACATATCTAATTAGTTGAGATAGTGAATTGGTGGGGTTTTTGTGAAATGTGAGCCAAAATAATCACAATTAAAAGAACCAAAGACTACTTAAACTACTTCAGTCTGTGTGCATGAATTTATTTACTACACGAGTTTCACAATTTGAGTTGAATTTACTGAAATAAATGAACTTTTCCACGACATTCTAAATTATTGAGATGCACCCTGTATATATATATATAATATATGAATTTTTTTTGTATTGTTTCATTGCGCTTCACTGTTTTCAATTTAAAGTTAGCATATATTTAAAATATATTCTGGCCAGAAAAAAAATCATATGGGGTGCCTTTGCTTTAGTTATTAAAAGACTGTTAAATTAAAAGTTGGTAACAGTTTAGTTTAGGGACCTATTCTCACTATTAACTAGTTGCTTATTAGCATGCATATTTTTTGCGTAGAATGTTGGCTGTTTATTAGTACTTATAAAGCACATATTAATGCCTTATTGTGTATGACCATATTGTAGATCCCTTAATCCACCACATACCGACTACCTTAGGGACTATTAATAAGCAGTTAATTGGGAGTTTATTGAGTCAAAAGTCATAGTTGATAGTTAATTAATAGTGAGAATTAGTCCCCAAATTAAAGTGTGACCAAGACATCCTTGGGTTATTACTGTTTAGGTAAGTGATATATGTCTGAATGTGTGCTGTTTAGAAGCTGGCTGGGGAAATATTTTTCTAAACTGAAGTGTGTGAAGCTCTTCAATGTGCATTCAGAGTCAGTGTGTGCAGCAAGACGCTCTGAAGTCGTTTTGAAATATCTCCTCATTGTTCTAGAAGTCTCAGTCGCATTTTTCTTTGTGTTCGTCTGTGTCCCGTCTGCTGGCTCACTCCAAAACTTGGCTCTATTTTTTGCCAGCCAACTTATTACCGGAGACACAGGTAGCAGCTCTTCACAAACATAATATTTTCACACATGGGTGACAATAATTGTGATCTCCACAAAGCATGGACACCTTGTCGTGTTTGCAGGATGGCGTCCTCCTTGTCTCCTGCGAGGTGGAAGAAAGCCCGTGTTTGTGCTGCTGAAGATGAAGGCAGCATCTCTGTCACGGCAAACTAAACATTTTTGATTGCATTTTTTTAAAAGGCGCTTTTTGATCGGCTTGTTTTGAACAGATGTGCCGTTCCAAACAGATAAGAAACAACCTCGTGCCTCGTGCAAATGTGATGTCTGCGCCTTTCTGTTTCCCCTCAAGTCTGTCGGTTTTGATGTCAGAGACCTTAATATTAAATTAAGAAAATTTAATTTAAAACTTAAAGCTATTTTTTCTTTAAAGAGTAATATAAGGGGGTCAGAGCAGGTTTCATTGTTGTGTGGGTCTGTTAAACCTATTAAATCATTGAAATATAGCGGTCAAATGTATCTTATATGCGAGTGTTATAAAGTTTCTCATATGTTTTAATAGTTATTCATTTTTACACTTTATTATTTATAATATTTGTTGGAAAAATTAATTTTGTATATGTATCTACACAGAAATTGTCTTTCAAAAATAAAACGTAGGAAATATTTACTACCGTAAAAAAAACTAAAACAAAACAAAACAAACAACAAAACAACAACAACAACAAAAATAGATATATATTTTCAAAGGGTAAATAAATTGATTATTGGAGCAGGTTTTTGGAGTGTGTTTTACAAGAAAATACTATTTAAGTTTTTCTACTTCAAAGTTTCACATTTAATTCAATGTATTACTTGCTGTTTCTTTGTAATTACTTGTGAAATATACTAGCAATTTCTGAGTGAAAACTGATTTAACAAGAATCCTAAATGTCATTTTCGTAAATGGAAATAAAGCTGATATAAAATATGGAATATTACATTTAATTAATTTTACCTGAAATAAACGTTTATATTAATAAGTATATGAAGGCATATTAGATCTATCAAGTCATTAATTATAAATACAATTTATTTAAAATTTAAAAATTATGTAAAAAATACAAAATGACAAAAGTCCAACCAAAATATAAAAATAAAATAATTTTAAATAATATATGAATGCAAATTGACATAGTAATTAATCAATTAAAAGAAATTAAAAAAATGACAAACGCCCAATAAAATACGAAACAAACAAAAATTTTTTAAATGAAACTAAAAATATTAAAAATAAAAAAGCTAATTGTAAGGTGGTAATAAATATTAGGGTAGTATATAGTATACAAAATAAAATAAATTAAAGGTAAATATCATACTACATTATATTAAATCTATTTCATAAATAGTACTATATTAGGTAATAAATAAAGAAATATAACAGGGGGGAAAATAAAAATGATAAAAGCCCAACAAAATTACTTTTAACTAGGGCGGCACCGATGCCACTTTTTCCAGTACTCGCCGATACCGATACTTTTATTTTTGGTACTTGCCGATACCGAGTAACGATACCAATATTTTTATTGCATTTGAAATTTTTTAAATATTGGGTACAGAAACCAAAAGAGTATGTATTATGTTAGTTGGTTAACTTCATTTATCAAGTAGTCAAACCAAAATTTATTCAGACACGTTCAACATTTCTCACATTATCACAGTTATTCGCTATAGTTTAGAAAAGGTAATAAAATATGACAAGAGCTCAGAGATATGACAAGAACTCTCTCTCTCTCTCTCCCTCCCTCACTCACTATTAAGTAACTGTGCATTGTTTTACTTACTTGCTTTTGACATATCCGACTGAACTACAAGCTTTCCAGTGATGTCTTTGAGAAAGGTATATTCACTCGACAAGATCGCGCATCTGCGCCACTGCGCGCTCAATCCACTCAGAGTGCTTTGCTCATCAGCTTTAAAGCTTTAAAATCTGTAATCTCTAAGAACTCCATTTGCTGTTTTGTCGGGTTTATGCCTCTCCTTTTTCCTCCTTTTTTCCCCTTGTTTGAATATGGCACTTTTCACATGCTGTGTGGTATCGGCGTTTTGGTATCGGGGCATTTTAATGAGTATGAGTACAAGTATATCAATTATATAAAAAAGGTCCGGAGCCCCGTATCGTAGCGGTGAATCCCTACTTTTAAATAAGCAATTGAAACGTTCATAAATACTATAATGTTAGTATATAAATAATACTAAAATAACACAGCATTTATTGTACCAGGAGATAGGCCTGTTTTAGTGGCTCAAAACCACAATAAAGCCACATTAATTCAAAATCTAATTTAATCCTGGAAATGAACAGAACGTTTTAGGATTTTTAACATTTGAAAATATGTTCTGCTCTGTTTCTAGGTCACCAATCAGGGGTGCGTTTCCCAAAAACATTGTTAGCTAACTATGGTCGTTAGTTCCATTGAAATCTACTGGTCTCTAACTCGAAACTCTAAAAATCTACGCAGGAGCTTACAACCATAGTTGCTTTTGGGAAACGCACCCCAGATCAGTAAATTAGTGACTTTGATCATGTGACTCTTTGTACGGACTTCCACTGCAGCACAAGATGCTTTACTGATCTTTCTCTAATCATGTTCGAGAACAATTTGTTGTGCCTGTTAAAAGTCCATTTTGTAATTATGCTTTTTGCTGCCGGTAAATTCTTTATTCACTGTGTCAAGTACAATCTGTTCTGAGGAACGAGTGCCACTGCTGGGAAAGACTGGAAAACGAACTAAGAAATTGGCAAATCATGTCGGGGCTTCATGTTGACATATCTGTTTGTATTACTTGTTCTGCTGGTTCTTCTGTCTGTCTTCGGTCTCACAGTGCAGACAGATGTTTTATTCATATGAAGACAGGCTCTGCGTTGTTGGATAAATTGGCCGTCTCATAAAAGACTGCCAGTGAACTTGTCAGGCTGCACAGGGAATTTCCAAATCCAGCGACCCACATTGAGCTAAAGACTGGACAAGCTTCCCGCTGAGAGAGCAGAGCGCAACATTAAACATGAAAGCATTTTAATTCTTCAGGATGAAAGCATTTTAGCAGAAGCTTCATTTCAACAAAGGATTTTGTCATGAATGCTGAATTAAAACATTGAAATAGTCAATTAATTATTGGTCTGTATTAAACGTATATCTATAAAAATAAGATACTGCATGTAATAATATTACTTGTTTTTCATAAGAGAAGCATAAAACAACGAGGCAGCCATTTCTTTAGAACCCCTTCTCCATGGCTATGACAAAACTACGCCAAATTACTGTTCGATATGCACCCTGAGCTGCATCATAGAAATAAATTGCTATTATCAGTTCAGTTGACCATTTAGAATAGAAACACTATGTGCCTTTATTTTAATGTCTCCTTTACTTTAAGCACTTCTGCACATCTACAAATTTACACTGCAGATACAAAACAGCATTTACATGCTCAGTAGACAGACTCACTGAGCTCTCCAGTGTCCAAAGAGGAGCTGTCGGTTGCTACGAGTAACTATTCGAACAGGGAACATGTTACTGGCGGAGGAATTTCATAATGATGAAGAGTCTGTTCAATGGCCTTTCTCTTCAAAAGATTTAAACGTAGAGCAGAAAGAATGAGGAATGGGCGAGCAGCAGGTTTTTGGGTGTCTCTAAGTGAGGATTTGCAGGCTGTTTCTGGATGCTAGTTTGACAGGAGGGCAGGATTATCTGAGAAAGGTCAGACCTGAGGCCAGTAGAACATTACTGTGGGTAGACTATAACGTACAGTATTATTAAATGCTTTGGCAAACCGGCTGAGGGAGGTGATTGGTGGATCATACTGAAAGAGCAGGTTTATTGGGTGCTCAACAGATCCTGGTAGGCTAGGCTTAATCTGAGAGATTTTGGAAATCAATAAATGACATTTGACCTGGTGGAGAGTAATCTGTGAGAAACTTTTATCTGTTTTGAGCAAGATTACTGAGAAAGCTTGTTTGTCGAAAAATTGTGATAATTTACTCCCGCTCATGTCATCCCAAACCCATAGGACTTTCGTTCATCTTTGAAATACAAATAAAGATATTTTTGTGTGGATTTTCAAATGTCATTCTCTTCGAAGGAAGGAACATGCATATGAAATAATAATTATTTTTTTTATTTATAAAATATAGATAAAAATAAGATAAAAATATAATTTTAACATGCATGTGAATTGCATATTAAATCCCTTTGGATACACGGTTTTAACATAACAAATTGGTCAGCAGTTGTTTTTTTATACACCAGGATTTATTGTGACCCTGACCAAAAACCATCCATAGGGTCAACGGTAATCTTAACGTTGAATAAATTATCTTTTCCATTGATGTATGGTTTGTAAACAATATTTGGCCGAGATACAACTATTTGCAGATCTGGAATCTGATGGTGCAAAAAAAAAAAAACTAATATTGAGAAAATCATCTTTAAAGCTGTCCAAATGAAGTTCTTAGTAATGCATATTACTAATAACAATTAAGTTTTGATGTATTTACGGTAGGGAATTTACAAAATATTTTCATGGAACATGATATTTATTAATATCCTAATGATTTTTTGGCATAACAGAAAAACAATAATTTTGACCCTTTCAATGTATTGTTGGCTATTGCTACAATATACCCCAGCGACTTAAGACTAGTCTTGTGGTCCAGGGTCACATATTAGTTTTAGAATTAAATCTAATATACTTCACCTCATACATTTGAACTAAAATGGCTTGTTCCACAGCTAGCCATATTTTAACCATGTACAAATGTGAACTCATTTATGCTGATTCTAAGCAATTTGAATACATTTATTTTGAGAATATGGTTATTTAAATAAAACAAATAGATGCAAATAGTTAATAATTAACTATTCAACATTGAAATCTTACCTGTCTCTTATCGGTTTCATTTATGCATGACTAACAAATATGCATCACATTAAATGTATTAGTTTATGTTAATAAACATCCAAATGAATAGACATTTTATATGCAATTCAACATACACATCCTAAATATCACTTTGTTTTGTGACAGATCGATCTATCTATCTATCTACTATCTATCTACTATCATCTATCTATCATACTAGCTAGCTGTCTATCTATCCTTAAAACACACAAAGAATTCTTAAACTTTAACTGAAATCATAATGAATAAAAAAATAAAGATAAAAACTGATTCAAAATGTTAATAAAAACTATAAAAGTATCTCAATGATACTAAAATAACACTGAAACGCACAATAGGAACCTAACAGACGGTAAACAGAAGATCAAACATGTTTGGTTGCTCGCTTTTTCTTAAAATTCTTCTTTTCTGATCACTTAAATGGGCATTTAAATCCAAGATATAAAATTTAAGCATTGCTTGCAAACCTGGTCTTCAAACTATTACAGTTTTTGTATAAATTGTTATTGCCTGGCAATTGGTTTTCATTAAGTAAAGCGGTTACAAATATCTAATTTATGTGTAATCAACACACAACCGCCACTGCACCATCAGACATGCATGCTTAAAGTCCCCATGAAATCAAAATGAATGTTTTTTTGGGTGTTAGTATCAATATGTTAGCCTTAAGGTTATCTATAAGCTTGTATGCTACAAAACAATGACAAAATTCGCATTTAGAAGATATTAGCATTCAAAGCTTGCAGTTCGTCACTCCCCAAGGCTCAACGTTTTTTGATCGTCACAATCGTCTTCAGCTTCTCATCCACTTTCGGTCCAATCAATTGCTCTCTAGATCCGAAGCGCCGCCCCCTCCACGATAAAATAGACGCTGAATCCGCGCTGAAATCGTCACTTGTCACAAATTAGTAGTTTTCTGTACAGTAATGGTACGTAGTGCCTATAATAGGACGGGAACGATTCAAGAAAGGGGGTGTAAATATGCTTGCCATTTGCAGGAAAAAACGAGTACTGGTTTGGCGCTGTTCCCGCTAACCACCGCACCGCACCCACACTCTGCTCCGTCCAGAGACACGATAGCAACGGATCGATCCACCGCCGCGGCCGGCGCAGACCCCCACATTTATCGGAGCTATTTGAGTTCAACACAGAATGCTATATTTTATAGCAATATGGATGTGATTGTGGCTGGCATACCCTGCCAAATGTGGCTTTACGGAGCTCAACGGCTCTGAATGGCTCTAGCCCAAGCTGTGATATGAACGAACGCTATTGGCTATTTTAAAATGGGGCGTGTCTGCTTGATATGTCCCGCCCTGTCTTTCCTGTTTCAGTTGAATTCTTCAACACATAGAGTAATGCTGCCTGTTTCTAAGCATTTCAGGGGACTTTCAAAATAAATGACTTTTAAGTTGTTTCTCATGACCAGTTTGAAATTGGATTTTCTGTTGTTCGGTAGTCTGTGAATGTGTTAAACATACAGTGTTTGTCTAGTCAGACATTCCATCAGCATTGTCTCTTTAAACATACCTGCTTGATCCCGCATTTTCGTTTTTGTCTTGCATGGAATCCGTCTTTACCTATTTTATGCTGCCACAAGGAATATTAATGTAGCGCCTCTCAAAAAAGTGGCATCTCATCATTGGAGAGGTAACATTGTTAGGAGCCCATTTCCAAACAATAGCGCTTTTTTTGATGGCCATCGCTGAGTTTGCAACTTATGTGCCTCTCTCTCAGATCAGGATGGGACATTAGTCGTCCTACTGGATGCTGATGAGAGAAACCAAATCTAATCTTGACACACAATTTCTCCACACACGCGGGATGACAGCTATTATCGTGCAGGATAACATTTGTTGTCGCTTGATTACGTTAATGAGAATGCACACGAATATGAACTGCTTAAATGTTATTGAAATTAGGCTTAATTGCTGATGGCACCTCAGGTTAATTTGTATTCCCTTGCCCAAATGTGTGTTTGTGGATACGGCTGAGAGTTTATTACAGCTCTTATTCAGTTAGAGGGAGTTTGTCCTGGTACACGGCAAGGGTCTGACAGAGGTTGGTGTAGCAATGAAATCTGAGCTTCTTGACAAATAACCATCATCCTTAGACAAGACAGGTCAGAGAATATTTCTGTAGTCGTGGAGGAAGGAGGCTGCTTTCGATTTTATTGAGGGATGGATGTTGGGAAACAAAGCACAAACAGACAGGAGTTAATTATTGATGCCGACTGCTTTTTTTCCCATTGAGTGCTCCATCAAAGATGAATTAATTGCAGAGGGGAAAACGCTCTTTGATTCCTTTCAGACAGAACCTGTGAGGGAAGGAGAGAAGAGCTGTTTAGCTGAGAACTGAGAGCACATGAAACCTGCTGAATGCAGGTTTGGGGCGTAACAAAGCAGGGGGAGACCGTGGAACAGTCAAATGTACCAGTCAAATTTCTTCAGTCACAACACGCTACCACTAAAATAAAGGTTGCCAGTGGGGGTTTTGAGTGTATAGCCACAGAAACCTGCTTTTAGTTGACCGCTGAACTTTCAGTCAGCATTCTAAACTCATATTTTTTTCTCATCCAAAGAATCAAAAGAGCCTTTTTCCACTATAAAGAACCTTTTGTGGAATGGAAAGTTCCGCACTATTAAAAATAAGACCAGAAGGGGGTTTTCACAGTGATCCATAGAAGAACGCATTTCGGTGCCCCAGAATCTTTCAGTGCTCTGTTTTCTTAGAGACTTTACTATAATGTAATTTTTTTAGTTGTGAAGAACATTCTAAAGTTCAAGAACATTTTCCTAATCTAAAAATCCTTTTCTGCAATGGAATGTGTCCATGGATGTTAAAGGTTCTTCATTGACACATTGGTGCCAATAAAGAATGTTTATTTTAAAGATTGTAGAGTGATGCCATGTATTCAGCACATGCTTAGTAGAGTTCCTTCTTTTTTTGGTTCTTCTTTCTCGGTCTGAAGTTTCAGTGTCTTTTGAATAAAGTAATATCTATTTTATGTCTAGATTGTTGGTTTAAAGTAACTTTATTTCATACAATTGTAACATAAGGCAGGTGCACACTGTATGATTTACAATAGTCCTTCATGATTGTTGCTTGCCACACTTGATCCCAGCTATAAGCCATGTCACGCTGTGGGATCTCAGTTGTCATTAATATCAGACTTTACAACAGTGAAGACTCGTAAAAAAACAGACATATGCAAGGACAACCGAGTTTTTCAATCTGTGACATGTTCAGGGATGGGGACCTGCATTTACATGCCGAATTTAAATGGTGGCTAGCAAACAAAAAACCTAGCATTCAAAAAAAAAAAAAAAAAAAAAAAAAAAAAAAAACAAAAAAAAAAAAAAAATTAATTTCATGGCTTGTATTGAAATGAAAAATGAACAAAAAAAGACAATGTGTGTGAAACACGTGGTGGTTTGTTATTTTTGCACTAATTGCATCATCAGGTTCTGTGCTCCTAATGTTTTTGATTTGTTGTTTCGTCTAGCAGAAGTGTGCCACAAACTTCTAACATTGCAAATTTGTTGGAAGAAACTGTGATCACAATGGTCCATTACTCGGCTGGGCATGAACCGTCAAACTTGGTGATCAAAGACTACATATTTTGGCCTAGGATCAGAGGAATCTTTTAGGAAATTTGTCTAAGATGTCCAGATCGTGGCTAAAATCAAACAGTGTGCACCCGGCTATACAATGTATAATGTTTTTGCCTGTGGGTACGAGTTCAGTGTGCTCACATTTAAAAGTTAAGCTGAGCATTAACGTCATGTAATGGTGATATACTACATCCTCAGTTGGTTTAAATGGAGTATCAGTTTGTTGCGCTACAAAATAGAGCTACTTCTATACACCAAAACAAGTCATATTTACAGTACTCATTGAAATTGGTTACTTGAAACATAACACAACTTTTACAACAAAATGCCATGAAAAACATTACGTAAAGCTAAAACATCTATTAATTCTCAATGTCTCAATCTTATGTCATCATAAGTCCCCTTGCTTTGACCGAAACCCAAATTATTCAAGAGCGTCATCAGTATCAAACTGAGTTAGACCCTCACCACAAAACTTGACATCATAAGTTCTTGCTGTATTATTTTAAGTTGCTCATATTAAATAGCCTAAAATGTACCTTTTTTAAAAATGTAACGTAAACTTTTGTAACATTCAATAGTCTAGTCAACTTTTAAAATAGTTTTTTTTCCCAAAAGAAATGGGAGTATTTTATTCTTTTTTACAAAAAATGTGTCCAAATTTAATTCAAAAGTGTCCCTAAACCATGCAATTTTTTCCTCTAACAGCGAGGTTTATGATTCCTGAAATTATAAAACAATCCCATGAGAAAATATATCTCATTCATCTGCCACCTGATGATGCTATTCCGATAATACTATTATGATACTTTCCAACTCTCTTTAATCAGCCTTTATTCATTATCATATTCTTTTTTTATGCTGCAAAATACATGTCTGCATGTTAACCAGTGCACACAAACAAAGGGAGTGATGGGGAATAAAGACATGTACTTTATTGTTTTTTCATAGAATTCATGTCTTGAATAGGTTCTGTTTGACATTGCCTTTACATCGGTTGAATTCACAAAACATCAGTGTTGTTGGAGTACATGTATTCAAGTCAAAATTGGCATAATTGACAGCAATCAAAACCTTAAATCAAAACTAGAGGAACCAGAAGAAATGCTCCTTCACTATGCCTGAGAAAAGTAAAGGCTGAGCCTTTTATTTTGCCGCCTTTCTCTTATTCTTCTGTGGGAATTGTAGACCTTGAAATGAATGCATCAGGTGTGCCAAATGAAAGCTTTGATACACTGGCTTTTATTCAATGACTTTTCTTTTGATGACTTCATAAACTTGTTGTCTTGTACAAGTTATCAGTGAACTTCTTCTCTTCTCCTGCTTCTGCCGAGTTCACACTGCATGATTTTAGCACGATTTTTCACTCGCGACAGGTTTTGTGAAATCGCAGACAAATGCCAGAAATCGGAGGCAAATCGGTGCTCGTTCACGCGAGTATTATCAAAGACGCGATCTGAGGGAATCGCCGATGCGTCACCGACACCCGTGGAATATTTGGCATGCTAAATATCTGGAGCTGTCGGCGATTCACAATCACGCTGTGTGCAATGATTTCGGACTGAAAACTACATCGGCGATGACCTACAGCCAATGAGAGACCAAGATACAGGGCAGCAGGAAGTTCGAGGAGGAGTTATATGAATGAGTGTTGCCAAATCCGCGATTGCCGCCGGTTGTTTTTTATGTCAGCAGGTTGAAGCGACCCCAATAACGTGATATTTAGGCCCTGGAATGTGAATTGTACCAGGAGAACCCCCGCCAAAATTTTTTTTATTTTACCCCCCGAACGCGATTTTTACTGGGGGACCCCCTCGAAAGCAATTGGGCTTTTTTCAGGCTAGTTTTGAGTAGTAATTTGGCGGGTTTTGTAGCGAAAACCTGGCAACCCTGCACCAGACAGAGCTGTCGGCGATTCTTCCTATTGTGAAGTCATGCAATGTGAAACCCCCTGTCGCCGATCCATCGTCAGTGTGAACACAGCAGCAACTGATAGTCAAGCAGTGTGAAAACAACGGCGATCCGACGAGTTTGAATATCGTGCAGTGTGAACTCGGCATTAGACCTCTCCTGTTTACACATACATACTTTGCATATCATATGATATTGATATTTATTACAATATTCATTTACCATTAATGGTGAAGGAAATTATTTATATATGTGTGTTAGACCTTGAGAAAGAATGTAACATGACTTGTTTGTTTAGAGTTGAACTCCACTGAGCAAGATCCATTTTAATTTAGGGCCCCATGAAATCCATTTTATTTCCCCCTAATTCTGTGTTTTCCATTTATTTTTTTCTGGTTCTGTTTTAAATGATTATGATTAACAATTTATTCATCAAAAATGGTTTCTAATGTGTTTCTAATTATTATTATTATTATTGCTTTAAGAATTGCATTTTAGTACACAATAGCAATACATTTCTGTCATAATTTCTTCAAGTTAAACCGATCTTTTATTTTGACAGTTAGTTTTGAAGATCTTTGTTTCAGTGTGTATTTGACAGTAGTTTTTCTCAAGTTAAATAGTGAAATGCTTGTGAAGTAAGTCTCAAAGAAGTTTGTGTTCATGTCCTCATTTCTAAATTCATGAGCATTTCTAATATGCTAACATTATTTATATACAAAACTACGCCATTTTTTCACACAGAGACAGCGAGAATTATTTCCCATGCCCTGACTCAGCACACACACACACCACACACACACACACAACACACACACACACGCACACGAAATATTCCCTGAATAATTTGTATAAAAATATTCTGCAGAAAAACTGTTCTCACAGTATTTCTGTAAGAATATCTTCTTACTGTTTTGATTGTTGTGTGTTTGGGGCAGGGGGCTGATTTCTATTCTGGCACCAAAAAGTTGCATTGCTGGTTTGGATAGCATTTGCATGAGTTGTAGCTGTGTAATGGCCCAAGTCCCATTCTCCATAACAATAAAACAGGAAATACGGATGAATATAGCACACAGATTCAGATGAGCGGGAGGGAATGGGGAAGAGGAAGAAGAAGAAGAGAAAGTGCTACAATAACACACAATCTGCGAACACAACACTTTTTCTGCCTCACAGGGGGGGCAGCTGTGCTACCTCGCTATTCCCGGGGGATTTTAATGGATTCTCCTTCGCAGGAGGAGGCAACGACTCCTGGGCTTAAACACAGCGCTGGTGGGAGCCTGGCTGTGCTACATTTACACAGAAATGAGATGCAGAGACATCAAATCATAGAGCAGGACTCTACTTAGGCAGATTTATTTTCACCTGACTGGAGTCAGACCTCTCTTAATTATGCTGGCTAGATGTTTGTGGAAGCTGTTGAGTTTGTTCGCAGCTCAGATATTTTCTGATAGCTGCTCTAAATTTTCCTTGTGGGCCTAAAGGAAATGTTTACCCAAAAATGAAAAAAAAATTGGAAACTTTTGCTGAAGATTTACTCACCCTCTGGCCATCCAAGATGTAGATGAGTTTGTTTCTTCATGGGAACAGGTTTGGAGAAATGTAGCATTACATCACTTGCTCACCAATGGATGCTCTGCAGTGAATGGGTGCCTTCAGAATGAGAGTTCAAACAGCTGATTTATAAACATCACAATAATCCACAAGTATCCACACCACTCCAGTCCATCAGTTAAAATCTTATGAAGAGAAAAGCTGTGTGTTTGTAATAAACAAAACATCAAGACATTTTTTAAACTTCAAACGAGTACTCTATTCATAATATTGCTTTCTCTAGTGAAAAGTCATCTTGTCTGAATCAAGAAAGAAATATGCATTAAAAAATAACTGTTTACATGCCAAAACATTTCTAAACAAATATGTCTGTGGATTTTGATGTGCGAGAACAACAGGGGACGGACTTTTCACTGGAGGAGGTGTTATATTATTATTGGCTGTTTGGACTAATTCTGACGGCACCCATTCACTACACAAGATCCATTGGTGAGCAAGTGAGGCAATGCTACATTTCTCCAAATCTGATCCCATGAAGAAACAACTCATCGACATCTTGGTGAGTGAATTTTCAGCAGATTTTCGTTTTTGGGTGAACTGTTTCTTTAATTATTATGAAACTTATGCCATGATTGTCAAACAAACAAACAAACAAACGTAATTAATAATTTTACGCCTGTAAAACGGATAACTAACTAACTAACTAACTAACTAACCCAGACAAACAAACAAACAAATAAATGAATACATAAGCAAGCTTCATATTTTATCACAAAATATAATTTCATATTCATATTAAGGACTTGTTTTTGTGAGATTCACATCTACACTTAGCTCTAATTTGGATACCTAATTTTTGAGTTGCTCATGTTATTGAACAGTTTGTAAGACTTTCCTGCAAATTGTTCTTTACCGTTCAGCCATTTGTTATCCGGGTTGATTAAGTATTCTTGTTTTGATATCTATTGATATCGAGCTGTCTATAAACATTGTGTGGCACTTCATTTACTTTGGCTTACTTTTTCAGGCTGTTTACACTAAAATATCCTACGTGTACAAAATCAGTAAGATGTACTGCGTTCCTCTTCCATGTGAACCGTATTCTTGCATGGTTCATCCACTGGCATCGTTTGTCAAAGCCCACCTCAAGAGTGTGTCATATGTTAAAGTCCCCATGAAATCAAAATTCAGTTTTAAATGAATAAGCTGAAATCGGTCCCGTGTATACTAATATTCCAGGACTAATTTTGTTGTATTTCATGAAAAATAAAAACCAACCAGGTCTCTCCCCACGAAAAGTGCCCAGCAGATTAATATGTATGTGATGCAAAGAAAGAGACGCTGATCCTGACCGGCAGTCTCTGTCCTGCGATTTACAGTAGACCTGATGCCTGCAGTCCTGAAAAATTGACATACTGTGATATTGAGCTGACTTTAGCTTATTTAGACTTTATTCAGACTATCTACCGGGCAGCGCTGAGGTCCTGAGTGAACTGAAACACTCTCATCCATCCATCTATCTATCTATCTATCTATCTATCTATCTATCTTCTATCTACTATCTATCATTATCTATCTATCTATCTATCTAACATCTATCTATCTATATCTATCTGTCTGTCTGTCTATCTTTTTTCTTTCTATCATTCTGTCATTCTTTTCATCTTCATCGTCTTTCGTTCTCGTTCTAACTTCCTTTCTGTCACTATCTTTCTATCATTCTTTCTATTCTGTCTATTGTTCTGTTTATTTATCATTCTATCGATCTATCTATTGTTTTTTTATTGTTCTATCATTCTGTCCATCTATCGTTCTTTCTATTTATCATTCTATTGCTCTATCTATCATTCTTTTTGTCATTCTGTTGTTAATTTTTCTGTCTGTTGTTCTCTTTCTATATTGTATCATTCTACCTATCTGTCTGATAAACTTATTTTATAATAATAATAATAATACTTATTTCTTCTTATATGTGCCTTTTTTTTTATTATTCTTTATCATTTATTTATTCTTTTGAGGTGTACAGTTATAATTAAAGATTCGGATTCATCCACACCCCTTTGCCATGGAATGATCATTTCAGTTTGGCACAACAACCCGTCATATTTCCATATTTTCTAGGAAATATGATACAAGTAATCTGTCCAGTAGAGTCAGCAGACACTAACATCTCTGATAATCACTACAGACATTGTGCATGAGTCTGTAGTAGTGATGAACCTGACACTCTTCATACATTCATCCGTCAGGGTGTGAAGGTTTGACACCTGACCATTAGAGGTGAAATTTTCATTATTTTTGAGTGAAAAACAAGAACTTGTATAGTCTCTTTTGCAACCAAATGAGACGCAGATGAAAAAAAACACATTAAACAATGACGCTGTCAAGCTGTCAGTAAGGTAATGAAGTTGGCCAACACCATTTGTCTTATTTTGTCACGGTTTTTCCCCATTAGTCATGGCGCCTTGCCATTAACTCCTCAGGAACCCCCTTCACCCAAGGACACCTAAACTCACTTTTATCACGCACACACACACACACACACCATGACTAAGACACTAAACTAGAGGAACAGAGGTATAGAATGTTGCAGAATTAAGTAGTTAAACTCTACAGGGGCAGCATAGGTCTGTAAGTGATGAACAAATCCTGACATATTGCGTAATTTCTTGAATCTGCCAATGCTCCTATTTTGCCAGCAAGGTGTGTGCAGACAGACTGAAGACAGACAGAGACGACGAAGCTCAAACACAATCACAATCTTTAATAATAATAATCCACAAGGTAATCCAACATAAGGCAGAATAAACACACCAAGGGCGTGTCTACGTGGTGGCCAGGGGTGGCACCGGCCCCCCCCTGAAATTTGGCTGGCCACCCCAGGTGCCCCCCCCCCCTACCAGATGTCTTGCGATAGGCTTGTTTTTAGTAAATTTCTAACTGCATCTGGCAGTGGCGGATCCTGGCATGTGTAGGCAGCTGTCTAGGGCCGCTTTCTTCTCTTCTTTATACTTAATTTTAGGCGGTTTCTATTGTGTGATCTTAATGACAATGTCGAGAGTGCATAATGTTACGCAATCCATGTGCGCGAGGACGAATCTCTCCACTCCCAAGCGGATTTCCTTCACTCACATTTTTATGAATTGTCTCTGCTCTCGCTCAGATATTGCGTGTACATGCTCAAACGTTTCTAATTCAGGTGAGGAGTAGGCTTATCTCACTAAATGGAAGCAAGCTGATTATAGTCAGCCTTCTCTAGTTATTTCTTTTATTAATAGCCCGACTTATTTTTATTAGCGCTAACATAAATTGTAAAATAATATTTGCATTTATTCAATAATTTTATTTAGCGCATTTGTATTTTGTTGTTTTTGTATATAGTTTTGCAATAAAAGTGTATCAACCAGGTTCCAGAAATAATCACTGAGGGTGCTTCTGAAATGAGTGAGGGTGCTCTAGTCTTAATGCATATTTTCACATATTTTGTCCCGTCTGTTGCTATGGTTATCACTATATCAATCATTGCTATTTCGAGAGTGAATCCAGCATAAATATACAGATGTCATTCCCGAAACTTTGCTACGTATGTGTGGCCGAAAAACAAAGTTCTAGGCTACATTTTAAATGAATTATTGACTAGAAAGCTTGCAAAGAGTGCTCATAACCACTAAAAAGCTGTCACTCTGTTCATTGTGATGTACCGATGTATAATACATCGTTCTGCACAACACACTACCCCCCGCCACCCTCTTTTGAACCAGGGGCCCCGACTGGCCCCCCCTTTAAATGCTCTGCAGACACGCCCCTGAAACACACCTCAACGCAAATGGTGACCGGACAAACTAAAAGGAACACAGATGAACTTATATACTTGAGATAATGAGGAGTGCACAGCTGAACCAAACTAACTAATGATCATAACCATGGTAATTAAAGAGTGGTGGGAAATCAAACAAAGGAAAAGTGTGACGTGACATGTGGCCAAGTATGGTGACCCATACTCAGAATTAGTGCCTGCATTTATCCTACCGCATCAAAGTGCCACACAAAGCAGTTTGAACACACACACACCGGTAACACACACACCCGGAGCAGTGGTCAGCCATTTATGCTGCGGCGCCCGGGGAGCAGTTTGGGGGTTCGGTGCCTTGCTCAAGGGTACCTTGTCGTGGTATTGAAGGTGAGAGAGCGCTGTACATTCACTCCCCCCACCTAGCACTTCCGTGCCTGTATGAGACTCGAACCCACAACCTTTTTGGGTTATGAGTCCGACTTTCTAACCATTAGGTCACGATTTAGGCATGAACTGAGGAAATACAAACTAAAAGTCATTGGACTGAACTAAACGAAATAATTGGTGACTATTTACCCTTATTACGTAACTAATATACTTTAAAAGATCCGCAGTACCCTTTATTTTAAGAAGTTGTCCGTGGTACAGTGTCATTATTACGTTTAAGTAATTTGAGTAATATTATACCTACACGTATTACTATATATGTTTAGGATTAGTCGTCTGTCTTAAGAGTTACTTTCCTGTAATTATGATCAGAATTAATGGTTTTAATAATAATAAGTACATATAACATGTGACAAGGACACCTTAAAATAAAGTGTGACCGAATATGCATAAGTGCAAACTGAATGTAATATTTTGGGACACTTAATTACATGCAGTGGTGTATAAAGTACCTGAAAGTCATACTCAAGTAAAAGTACATATATCTTACCAGAAAATGACTTTTGTAGAAGTTGAAGTCACTTTTTAGAATATTACTTGAGTAAAAGTCTAAGTATGTGATATTTATTGTACTTAAGTATGAAAAGTATTTTTTAAATCTTAAACGTACTTAAGTATTGAAAGTAAAAGTAAGTAAATGCAAAATGGAAAAGAAGCGAATAAATATATATAAAAAATGTTCATACACTGCTTGAGTACCAAGATTGTGTTCAGTTTTAACTCTTTCTTCCATTTTGTATTTTTTTGGTAAGAATAAGAAGCACTTCATCTGGTACTTAGTGTCTTTCGTTCTAACATAAGAAAACATTTCTGGAATCTTCATCTGAAATAGCATTTAGATGTATTTACACAGTTTTTGTATCTCAGAGGGGACATGGATGCATTTACACAGCACTTACAGATGCATAAATAGGCCTAATGTTTTGTTTTTAACATAAAACATTGAATACTGATATATTTGAAATAATTTAAAACATGAAAAAAAGTCGAAATGTGAAATTAAAACCGCCAGTAGGTGGCAGCAAGTGACTGTTTGATGAGTAGATTTGAGATTTCAACTGATTCATTCCAATGAACTGATTTATTCAGGAACAAAAGCATTTGAGTTAAAGGGGTCATGATGCGATTTCAATTTTTCCTTTCTCTTTGGAGTGTTACAATTTCTTGGTGTTTAAAGAAGATCTGTAAAGTTGCAAAGACTAAAGTCTCAAATCCAAAGAGATATATAGCCTACTTGATAATGTCAGATCGCACATCACTACAACAACACTTACCATATTATCGCAAACGATGCTGTATCGCACACCCCAGACCCGACTTGAGTGAATAATGAACCATCCACGGTTGTGCGCGCACTTGTTTGCAGATGAGCATGAGTCTAACTTGCAGACGGCAGACCACTGATTCGTCAAACCTGCTTTCCTGCAGTCCATGTTCTTCTGACTATTTTGTAAGTAACGAATATGCTTCGGGGAAGTGTTTTGGAGTAAAAGTATACATTTTAATTAAGAAATGTAGTGGAGTAAAAGTAAAAGTTGACTGAAATATAAAAACTCAAGTAAAGTACAGATACTCAAAAAAATGTACTTAAGTATTCTTTACTTTTTACATTACAACCCACTGATTACATGCTATCTACCATTACATGAATATTGTTTTATAAAGTGTTTTTTTTGTTTTTTTAAATTTAAGGTAATTTTAGAGTTTTTTTTTTAAGTAGGACTTTCATAATAATTTTTTTTGTGATTAAAATTTGGTTAAAGTACTGAATGTACTGACAATAATTAATCATAAATTAAAATATACTTTAATGTCATTTCTGTTGAAACTTGTACGTCATGTATTTAAATATATTTTAATTACACATTTGTAATGATGAAATTGCAATTTAGTGCAATTAAAGTATATTAACTTTAAATGCAATATCAAATAGCATGCTACAGTTAAAATTATAATCAAATACTATACACATGCTTTAGTATGTTAGTAAACACAACAAAAGTTTATAATAATTTGAAGTAATTTAAAGTTAAAGCATTTAATTTGACTATTACAAAAGGCACATTTTAAAAGTGTACTTAAATGTGTCAAGAAACAGTCATGAAAGTCTGTCTTTAAGTCAATTAAGTTGTATTTTTATTTTATTAAAGTGAAAGTGAAGTGACGTGTGACCGAGTATGGTGACCCATACCCGGAATCTGTGCTCTGCATTTAACCCATCCAAAGTGCACACACACATGTTGACATTGATACTAGGGCACATTTAAACAATATTAAGTATCGTATATTAATAGCAATGCCATGAAAGTGTTCTCTCTCTCTTTAACTACACTTAAGTGGCCTTTTATTTTATTAATATTATATTATCTGCAACTTTTTAAAAAGAATACATTCAATATTTAAAGTACAGGTGCACATTCAATACGGTATTTCACAAGCGCTATAATTCGACACAGCTTGGTAAAGAGTGAGAAGAGTTAGGGGGGAAGATACCACCTATAGCTAAACTTGTTAGCGGGTGGTTAGTGAATGAGACACAAGGGTTGGCACTAAACAGTTAAAGTAGAGTTGACCTGGCATCATTATGCTCTAAATCAGGGGTGGGCAAACTTGGCCCTTCCAGGTCACTTTCCTTCAGAGTTTAGCTCCAACTCTAATCAAACACACCTGAACCAGCTAATCATTGTCTTCAAGACTACTAGGAAGCTACAGGCAAGTGAGTTTTATCAGGGTTGGATCAAATCTCTGCAGGAAAGTGGCCTGGAAGGGCCAAGTTTGCCCATCGCTGCTCTAAATAAAGCAGTAGGTGAGTTTAAGTGTCTGAGTGGGTGTGTCTGTGGACTGCTCACATCGGCATGTGCGTGTGTTGTTAAATAAGGCGTAATGAATCTTATTGATGTGTGTCCCACAGCGCCGGCTGAAGGCCACCCTCGTGTAGAGGGTCTGCTCTTACAGATGCCAGGGGCCAAGCACCTGGGAGGGGATTAATTAGCAGACAGCTGCCCAGCAGCTCTCAGCTCACTCTGGGGAAGGTCGTAGCATCCATCGCCTTCAGAACCTGGCCTTCAGGAATCCACACCTAAACAACACATCAGGACATTGCAGTGCTCTCTCATTTAGGGCAAACACACTTATAATCTCACACGAGTCACTCAGCTCTTAAATGATGTGGGCTTTATAACAGGTTTTCTGTGATTGTTTCTGATTTCTGCTTCTGATCATCAGTGTTGTATGGGCTGTTAAAATAACATGTCAATTCGTTCTTCATCTAACAGGCAGAAAGTGATTAAAATTAATTACTTAAAATCAAATTAACTTGCATTTTGGAATATGAGTTTTATATATACTAGAGTCCAAAAGTCTGAGATCACATTATTTCCAAAATCTAATTGAATCAAAGAAATAAACGGAAAGATATTGAACATTGTAAAAGACAGAAACATTAAATAAAATAAATATATTATAACCTTTATATGATATATATTATAATATATATTATATATCATATATTATATATATATATCTATTTATTTTATGTCACTTATAACATGTTAATTGCTACAAATGGACGATTTTCTAGATTCTTCGTGCAATTAAAAAAAAAAAACCCCATCACAAATACTGCTGGAGTTTTACACAATTCAGATTCTCGATTTAGCTTTATATTCCTTGGTTAGCTGATAAAAATAATTTGTAATGATAGAAAACGTATTAAATAATAAAAAGGAAGCATTTTCACTGATCATAAGACCAGTATATTATCAGTATTATGTTAATTATATTATCTTATTAATTTACAGCTAATTTTTGTAATTTTTTTTAGTAATTTTGTTATGTGCTTTTGTTGTTTTTATTTTTATTTTTTCTATATAGCTTATACTATACTTTATTTTTAATATTTCTATTTAGCTTTATTTTTTCAGTTTTATTAATTTTACTAGTTCTACTTAAATTTCTTTTTCTTTCAGTTCAATGCCAAGGCAACATTTGTAATTCATCAAATATTTTCAGCTTTTCTTCCAATTAACAAAAACGATGCTCGATACTTTATGAATTAATGTCTCAGACTTCTGGTGTTTCTGGCGACCGTTTAGAACATTGGCTATTATGGATCTGTTATGGATTGTCACAAAGTGGGGAGCAATAGGTTGAAATGTAATACCTGTAAAACTTTTGGCCCTTGCGCAGGCACGGGTAACAATAATTAAGCGGCACAATAAAAATGATTAGAACTGCTTCTGACATTCTCATTGCGAGTAACTTCGCTTTAATTGCAATCACAAATTTTAATGCCAGTTTTATGCGCCAGGGTTATGAGCTGCTTGAAGTTCAGCAGTTCTACTCTTTAAATCTGTCCCATTTCTTTAGGTGAGCAGCGAGAGTCTGAGACAACAGCAGTCATGAATCCCCCTGACCATTAACAGAGCAGACTATTGACTACGGCCAGGAGGAGGTTCCCAGAACCGCTCCGCTCCAGGCTAGTTAGCTATTCAGCTGCAGCATCTGTTGAGGGCTAATGAATGTTATAACCTCATAAACGTCATGAAATTGGACATTATCCCTTAATTAAAAGAACAGAGATGCATTACAATGATTACAGTGGCACCACACTGCATTTCCACTCAGCTGCACTGGAGCGCTCCGAGCAAGGCTAATGCTTCTCATCTACGTGGGTTGGGACATGATGGGACCTCTGAGCAGAAAACCAGGGAGGGGAGGATCGCTTTAATGCGAGGAGTTCAGTCACCTCCTGTCACAGTGTTTATGGAAGTATCTTTTCAAAGTAACTTTTTAGGCCCACACTTTTGCTCTTTTCTAAAACCTACTCTTAACTGAACTGGTTACTGAGGCGTTGCAGGAGATTCTCCCGTCATGAAGGTTTTCTGATAGGTAGTTATGTGCCTCCTAAAGGTATGTTTACACGATAACAATGTACTAAAAATGAAAAGTTAGCATTTTTGAAAAGATTTGTGTACAGATGACACCATTGTTAAAACGGAAAAAACCCCCCTGCTGTATTCATGCCAGGCCAGTAGTTGGCGATGCATTCCTACAGACTTAACACGTAATATGCATGCACACGACGTCACTGTTTTCACAATTTCACATTTTTAGAGTTTTAAAAAAAGTTTTTCGGCCTCCAAAACGCTGTTGTTGTCTAAATGAACGGGCAAACACATACAAAGGCAGTACTGATGTATCGTTTGTACAGAGGCAAATCCCAGAGTGCATCGCAAGAAAAGAAATAAATCCAAGATGGTGGATGAGAAAAGAGAAAAAAATGGCTAAATTTACATTCATTCAATACTGAAAGGTTGATTAAAAATTGACTATCCTTGTGAAAATGAAGTTCACTTAAAAAAATACTTAAATATAATAATATACTTTAAAAGAATACACTTTAAAATAGATACAACTGAATAATTAACTTAATATGAATTAAATTTTTTATAAAAACTGAAATTATAAATAAAATAATGTAATTATTACAATTATTATAGCAGCTGAATGTAATGTTTTTGACACTTAATTGCATGTTAATTGCAATTGATTGCAAATGTATTATAGTGTATATTAAATGCAATTAGCTGAACTTTAGAGTGTTTTTGACCCACTTAAGTAGGACTTAATTACAACTTTATATGCAATTACTTCTTTTGGCTTTGAAATGTGGTCACTGTATTGATATTTTATGATAAACTAAAATATATTTCAATGCCATTTCTTTTGAAACTTTTATTTAAACAAATTTGTAATAGTTGCAAAGTTGCAATTTAGTGCATTTAAAAATATGAACTTTAAAAGTAATATCAAATAACACACTACAGTTAAAAATACTTTACATGTGCTTTAATATGTTAGCCAACACATCAAAATAAGTGTACTTTCGAGTACAAACAAAAATAAGTTTTAAAACATAATGATTTAAAATGTACTTTAAAGTAAAACATTTAATTTGACTTGATTTCAAAGTTCACTTCTTAAAAGTGTACTTAAGTTTGTTAAGAAGCATAGCCATGTATGTGTCTCTCTTTACGTTTTATTTCATTAATATATTAAATGCAACAGTTTTTTAATGTCTACTTTTAAAAAATTTTAACAGCACTTCTTTATACCTTGATTTACCCAATATTATGTATTTTTATGCTTTTTAGAGTAAGCCATTAGCTTACAGAGGAGGCTTCCGTACCGCCTCCTCCTCGCCACCAGAGGGAACCCTCTCCTGAATATTAACTTTATCCATTCGGACCCCAGTTTTCCCATCATGCTCTACCCGGTACTGATTGACGCCACAGCACCTTCATTTAATCACCCAACACAACATATAAGCCAGACCTCACATCACTCACCGCCGAAGTCTTGATTTGCCCCGGCTTCACTTCTGAGCGTTTATACCTGTACTGCCTTTTCGTTTGAACCTTGACTGTTATGGTAATTCTGATCTGTATCGCTTCCCTGACTGGGATTGTCATTCTTCCTGTGTCTTCTGCCGCCGCCTCGACCTCCTGCCGTCCCATTTTCTGTCTCAGCCTAGCCACGCTGTTTGTATCTCTGTATTGCCCTGGTTTCCCCCCCCCCCACCCCCCCCCCCCCCCCCTTTGTCTGGTTACGCAATAAAGAACGCTGCAAATGGATCCCGACTCTGATGATGATTCACAACAGAAGACTTCGCCGCACAGCGATCCAGCAGCTCTCAGGCAACTATCCACTGAGTTATCTGCGCAGGCCACACAGCTCGCCATGCATCACCACCAACTAAACCGGCTTACCTCACTCACTGAGGAGCTAGTAAAGGCGCTGCAAGGTCTACAAATAACGCCAGCCGCGGCTGTAGCCGCTCCAGCCCCGGCGCCTAGCCACTCCACGCCACCCCTAACATTACCCACATCCCCAGTGAGCCCACGACTAGCTTTCCCGGAGAAATTTGACGGAGACCCCGCCAGATGCAAGGGGTTCTTACTTCAGTGTTCACTCTTCGTAAATCAACAGCCCGCGCTGTATCCCACAGACTCTAGCCGCATTGCCTTTGTATGTTCGTTGCTCACCGGGAGGGCGCTGGATTGGGCTACCGCAGTATGGGGAGTGGATGGCTCTTCATTTCCTACCTTCACCACATTTCTCCAACACTTCCGCGAAGTCTTTGAACATCCCGCGGAGGGGAAAAGTGCAGGAGACCAACTGTTGACACTGACGCAGGGAAGGAGACCAGCAGCCGAGTACGCTCTGTCCTTTCGCACCCTAGCCGCTCAGACAGGTTGGAGCGAGGACCCATTGAAACTCCTGTTTCGGAGGGGGCTAAATTCAGAGCTCCAGTCGGAGTTGGCTTGCCGAGATGAGGGGAGGAGTTTGAGTGAATTCATTGAACTCGCCATTCAAATTGACAATCTGATCCGCTCACGACGTCCTACCCGGTCCATGCCTCAATTCACGCCAGAGACCAATGCCATACCGGAGCCCATGCAGCTGGGCTTCACTCACCTCACGCCCGAAGAGCGCGAGCGCCGTATGCAGCACCAACTGTGCCTATACTGCGGTCAGGCTGGGCACATGATATCCTCCTGCCCGGTTCGTCCTTCACACAAATCCCGACCGGTGAGTGTTAACAATCGTATCACTACTTGCCCTTCAAGCATACTATTGCCGGTTGAAATAACTGTCAGTGATAAAACGATTACCTCTACCGCCCTGTTAGATTCCGGGTCAGCTGGATACTTTGTTTCACATGAATTCGCCCTGCAACATAATCTCACACTTACCCCCTGTGATTTCCCTTTGGCAGTGGAGGCGCTAGACGGCCGGCCCATCGGAGAGGGGAAAGTATTAAGTACCACCGAGGAAGTCAAACTGCAAGTGGGAACCCTCCATTCTGAATATATCAAATTCTACGTCATCCAGTCTTCTAATCACGCGATCATTCTGGGACTACCCTGGCTGCGCACTCACAACCCATGCATTTCCTGGAGAGAGGGACAAATCGTTCAATGGGATGCTACCTGTCAAGACCGCTGTTTATCCAGGATCACACGGTCACCCCTCCAGGATTCCTTTCCATCTGTTCAAACCCCCGACGAATCAAACCTACCCTCCGAATATGCCGATCTAGCCGAAGCCTTCAGTAAGAGAGGGGCGTTAGAACTTCCCACTCACCGCTCAGTCGATTGCGCCATAGATCTGATACCTGGCGCCACTCCTCCAAAGGGGAGGATCTTCCCACTATCACAACCTGAATCCGAAGCTATGAAAGCCTATATCGAGGAGGAACTGGCTAAAGGATTTATTCGACCCTCGACTTCTCCTGCCTCGGCAGGGTTCTTCTTTGTAAAGAAAAAGGATGGAGGGTTACGGCCCTGCATTGATTACCGTGGCCTTAATGACATTACTGTAAAATTTCGTTATCCTCTACCTTTGGTTCCAGCAGCGCTAGAACAGCTCCGCCAGGCCAAATACTACACCAAGTTGTATCTACGCAATGCTTACAACTTAATCTGCATTCGAGAGGGGGACGAATGGAAAAAGGCATTCTCTACCACTAGTGGGCACTATGAATACCGGTTTATGCCCTTCGGCCTGGCAAACAGTCCCTCGGTCTTTCAATCCTTCATGAATGATGTTTTTCGGGACATGCTCAACAGATGGGTGATCGTGTACATCGACGACATCCTGATCTATTCAAATTCCCTGGAACAACACATTCGTCACGTCAGATCGGTGCTAAAGCGCCTCGTCCAGTATCAACTCTACGCTAAAGCGGAGAAATGCGAATTCCATCAGAGAAGCACAGCGTTTCTGGGGTATGTGATCAGTCAGGAGGGGGTAGCGATGGATGAGAGGAAGGTCAGGGCAGTTCTGGAATGGCCGCTTCCCCAGACAGTCAAGGATTTGCAGCGCTTCCTGGGGTTCGCAAACTTCTACAGGCGATTTATCAGGAACTTCAGTTCGATCGCCGCGCCGCTGACCGCCATGACTAAGCGAGAGAAACGACATCCCACTAAACTGACCTGGTCTTCGGAAGCACAACAGGCATTTAATGAACTAAGGATTCGGTTTACTTCCGCACCTATCCTCCGACATCCTGATCCAGAACGCCCATTCGTTGTCGAGGTCGACGCCTCTAACACGGGGGTCGGTGCGATACTTTCCCAACGTCACGGATCCCCAGCAAAGATGTACCCTTGCGCCTTCTCACGCAAGCTAACCACTGCCGAACGAAATTACGACGTGGGCAACCGTGAACTTCTGGCCATGAAGCTAGCACTAGAAGAATGGCGGCACTGGCTGGAGGGGGCATCGCATCCATTTCTAGTCCTCACCGATCACAAGAACCTTGAATACCTACGTTCGGCCAAACGATTGAACCCCCGACAGGCAAGATGGGCGTTATTCTTTACAAGATTTCAGTTTACTGTGTCTTACAGACCCGGCACTAAGAATACTAAAGCCGACGCCCTCTCACGTCAAGCGGAGGTCTGGGACCGAGCCCAAACTCACTTACTACATGCCGTTAGGAGAACTACACAACAGGCCAACCGTCACCGACGTCCCAGTCCCGAATACACCCCAGGCCAATGGGTTTGGCTGTCCACTAAGGATCTGCGCCTCAGACTCCCCTGTAAGAAGCTCAGTCCCAGGTATGTTGGTCCTTTCAAAATTGTAAAACGAATAACTCCAGTATCATTCCGTTTAGAGCTACCCACTAACTATCGTATATCTCCCACTTTCCATGTATCGCTTCTGAAACCTGCTGGTGGTCCGGGAGGAGAGTCGGAGGAGGGAGCCAGGCTGCAGACCCCCCCCCACCTATTCTGGTTGACGGTGAGGAGGCGTATCGGGTGCACGAGCTGCTTGACTCCAGGCGCCGGGGTACCACTCTCCAGTATCTGGTCGATTGGGAGGGGTACGGACCAGAGGAGCGATCCTGGGTCAAGGCCGGAGATATCCTCGACCCCACACTCACAGAAGAGTTCCACAGGACGCATCCGGAGAAACCGGCCCATCGACCTCGTGGAAGACCCTGGCATCGCCCGCTTCCTCGCGTCAGGAGCCGCTCGCAGGGAGGGGGCTCTGTCACAAATCAGGCTTCCGACCGCCTCCTCCTCTCCACCAGAGGGAACCTCTCCTGAAAGTAACTTTATCCTTCGGACCCTCCATTCCCATCTGCTCATACCCCGGTACTGATTGCAACCACACACCTTCATTGATCACGCACACACACCATAAGCCAGACAACTCCATTCCACTACTTCGGCGAATCTTGATTTTGCCCCCGTCTGTCACTTCTTAGCGTTAAAACCTGTATCTTGCCCTTATCGTTGACCTTGGACGTTTTATGTATTCTGATCTGTATCTGCCCCTGCCCTGACTTTGATTGTCCATTTCCCTTCTGTGTCTGTCCTGCCGCCTGCCTCGACCTCCTGCCCTGCCCACTTTTCTGTCTCAGCCTAGCCACTCTGTTGTATCGCTGGGATTGACCCTGTCGTTTCTGGTTACGCAATAAGAACGCTGCCAATGGATCCCGACTCTGATGATATTCACAACAATGAGCTTAGCCACTGCTAACATACTCGAAATCATGGTTGCCCTGCAAACAAGCCTGCACGGGCCCTTTACGGGCCCACTTAGGCTAGCCCAAGGGCCCCCAGCGGGCTTTCCAGTGGAGATTTTCCCTTATTGGCCACAACGTTACTCCTTAGTGCTGCCCCTGCCCGGGCATCCTCCCTTAGCCCACCTAATATCTACAACATGGTTCCCAACCCTGGTCCCTGTCACACACACCTGAACCAACAATTTTATCGAGGAGCACTTGATAATTAACTTTAAAAACAAGACAGTTGTGTTTGATCAGGGTTGGAGCTGAACTCTTGATGGTAGGTAGATCTCCAGGAACAGGATGCACCGCTGATCTATAACAATACATCTGTTTCATTTTAAATACTTTTCAGCTACTATAACTTAAGTCTTTGGGGAAAATAGTTATTATACATCTGAAATGGATGCTAATGTCTGTATTGTCAAAAATGTACAGTTGTCAAAGGGATTTCAAATCAATGGTTTATTAAATACAAAATAGAAAACATTAAGTTCAGGTCAATACAGCTACATATAGCCAGAAATTTAAATACACAAAAGTACAAAATAAAGTGCACACAAAGCAATGTAAGATTGTAGGAGTTCGTCATGTGAAAGTTGATGTGTGCGAAAGTCTTATCTGTAGTGCATCAATTTCCAAACACTGTCCATAGCTGAAGTTGGCTGATGGCAAATTAATAATACAACCTCTTGTAATGAAAACACGCCACATCTCTCAAACAACAGACTTTTTCTAACCAGGAACAATCAAAAATAGTCCAGACTATGGTCTCACGTCAAAAATAACTTTAAATCCATATTCAAACTGGACCATGATGTGGTGTCCTCACCAATAAAGAGTCCTTCTAAAATGTATACAGATACACTGTCTTAAACTCTTAGCATCAATCCAAACATAAACCATACATACATGTAACATCTCTGCAAAAAACATCAGCAATATACACTTAAAAAAAAATCAACTCCTTACTTTAGACTGGGCTTGAAATGACACATTTCCCAACCAGGACACAGCACAATGTGTTCAGCAGGTGAGCCATGCTGGCTACTGCTGCTTGCTATTGCTAACTCTTTCTACCACATGGCTTCTAACATCCCTAGTGGTAAAGAAGAAAACTGTCCACAAAATTCTTATTAACAGGCTTATGTCTGGCCCACACTCGGCCATCATTGGATTAATGTGGGCAGTCCCATAGTGTAGGCTGCTCACAGAGAGCCTGCGGTGAGCCCAAAGGCAAGCCAGCACCAGGCCTGTTTAGGTTTGGTGTGGGCTGGCCCTAGCCCACTGTGCCCGCAAAAAGCCTGCATGGGCCCCGCAAGGACATGTTTGCAGGGTTAGGATGTCATTTCATAAGGCGGCAATCTATGTAGTCAGCAGACAGCTCATTCGAGCTTGTGAGTGCTAATGGTGTTGACCGCTACGCTTCTGCCATGCTGTCGGTCAAGCTGCAGGGAGTTTATGTCCCTTGCTGGCTTTATGTTTTGGCTTTCTGGAGGCCATGATGATTATGAGAGCTGCGCTCAGTCAGGAGGTGATTATACTGCAGTGTCAGCCCCCGAAACAACTGTGCAATAAAAACAAAGCAAGGTGCCGTGGTTTGGACAGCACCTGGGCGAGACAGGCTTTAAATACTCAGCGCCCACTAACCTGTCCAGGGAGGTTTATTGGGCTCATTGTGCGTCAAGGCTGCATCCGTAGGTGTGGATGTTAATGTCTTGTGAGCATGGATGGCTTGCACATGCTCTACTGGTGACCCCGTGTATGACTGGACACAAGCTTTCCCTGTGTGTCAAAACTAACCCGGCTGACTAGTTTACAGTTGGCCAAAAATGAACCTCAATCATTGGTTTGTGACCATGGATTGACCGTGACCTTGCATGTTGATTATGTGAGCTCGATTCAGTCAGCGGGTGGCAGCATTGCTTCCACCCCTTATTTACATACATGAGCATCTGGCACATCTGGATGAATTAAAGTCTCAGAATCATCTTTCCTATTTGGAGTCATGATGCGTTTCCGCTATTCATATTGATCCAGGTTTATCCTTGACTGATCTCTTAATCCATGGCTGATACTAATTAAACTTATACTTTACGTTAAAAAAGAAATGTTGTGCCATAATTGAAGCAATGAGGTAAGGTCTGTTAATTTATGAATATTATAAAAGGGTTTGCCTGCATTGAAAACCTAGAGAAGGAATAGAGTGCCTTACTGATTTTTTTTACATTGTAAAATACACAAATAATAATTGATGAAACACACACACACACACACACGTTTTAGGAAAAATAAGAATTTTAATCCTCCTTTATATCAGTGTATAACTAAGGTAGATTTAATAAAATAAAACATAGTAAGAACATTACAATTGTATTAAAACAAAGAAACAAATTTTTGAATTTACTTATACTAAAATTAGAAATTGTATTGGTTACATTATAAATACTAATATTACTAATAAACATTCATACACAATGTTTTCAACATTGATAATAATCAGAAATGTTTGTTGAGCAGCAAATCAGCATATTAGAATGATTTTTGAAGGATCATGTGACACTAAAGACTCGAGTAATGATGCTGAAAATTCAGCTTTGATCATATTATATTTTAAGATATACACAAATACAAAACAGAAACAAACAAAAAAATATTTTAAATTGTAATAATAATTCACAAAAATGTTTTAACAAATAAATGCAGCCTTGGAACTATCTTGAGTCAAAGAGTTTAGTCATACAATATCTTTGAATTAATAGATATACAGTAACAGACCTAAACAAAATAGCCATTTTTTATTTGCAAATCTTGCTTCCTGAGGAGAAAACGAATGAAAAGCACCGCTCTCTGGCAATGTTTCGTTGTAAAATATTAATATCTATCCATCAAGGGCAGAAAGCATGTAATTTAAACGCAGAGACAGCTGAAATTATCCTGGGTGTCCCTTCGTTTTACATTTGGTGGAAGGACCTTCAGAAGGCATTTGTTTCAGGTTTCCTTCCTTGTTAATTGCCTTTTTGCGTGTTGAAAATTCACAGTGTTTGGTTGCTGATGGCGAATTATTTATAACCCCCAGTTTCTGACAGGAAGTCCTCTCTCTCTCTCTCTTTTGCCTCATGGACAATGATTGATTTATTCAGTTTAACCTTGATAAGGAAGGCAATAGAAAAAACAAATTGCCTTATTGACACAGACGTGATGGGGAGGTGAAGCAGAGGTCGCTCTGATCGGAGAGGAGAGAGGAAGTGATACACATTTCTCAAAATGATTGCCTTTCATGTCACTCATCCGCATACTGGAACACATACGGTCTGGTTTTAGACAGAGACAGTTATTGACAATAATTCTGCTGTTAATAGTGAAAGGAGTTTGCACTGTATTGAATTGAGTCTGAGGTCAGTGTCAGTCTACAAACAACATTGAAATCAGGACATGATTCTGCTTTTCAGAACATCTGGCAGTTTTTGACATGCAGTGTCAAATGTGCATGAGTCTATTTTTACTTATTCTTTAATATTGGTACCTAAAAGTACGAGTATATAATGCAAAATAATAATAAGCAAACACACAATAGGGGGAGGCATGTGCAGAATTTTGTGAAATACACATTCCAATTCTGCATAAATCTGCTGAGCTTTTAGCTAGTAAGTACCACATGAAAATGCTGGACAAGCACAGTTTTCTTTCATGTTTTGACCTATTTCCTTTTGAAATAGGAAATATTTAAGGCTATCATCGGCTTCAGCAGATTAGGGTTAGTCAAACAATATTTGACTTTATAACGGGTTGCAAGTACTATTTATTCAAGAATGCATCTGAATGGATGAATATATTTAGTGCAGAATGAGTCATCAGTACTATTGTGAAAAAATGCATATTTTGCATACTTTTAAAAAGAAATAATATACTTTAAAAGAATATACTTAAGTGTGAACTGAATGTAATTGCTTAGGACACCTCATTGCATGTTAATTGCAATTGAATGAAAATATATTTCAGTTTACATATATATCAAATTCATTGAGTTGAACATTTGATTGCTCTTTGTGACCCACTAAGTGGACTTAAGTACATTTTTATATGTAATTCCATAATTAGTTAATTTATCTTTGAAATATGATTAAAGTTATTTGCTGAATGACAGGACAGGCATTTAGATCAACTCAACTAAATAAGCTACCTAATGCCTTATTGAAACTTGTATTTCATGTATTTAAATATATTTGTGATTTTTGTAATAATGATGATAATGTTGCAATTTAATACATTTAAAATATAACTTGTATTTTAAGTGTACTTATTTAAAGCACAACAAAATATTATTAGATCATAATGATTTAAAATGTACTTTAAAGTAAAACTTTTAAGTTGGCATTATTAATAAGTGCACTTTTTAAAAATGTACTTAAGTGTGTTAAGAAACAGTCATGAACGTATCTATCTTTAAGTCACTTAAGTGGCCTTTTATTTCATTAATATGATATTATCTGCAAGTACAGCTTTTTTTTTTTTTTTAAATATACTTTTAAGATTTGAAGTACACTACAAATGTTTATTCAATACGAATATGAATGCAAATTTTATAAGCAAACACCAAAATATAAAGTATGATTTCGTGAGGTCTATAATTTCTGCTGTAGCACAAACAAATTCATGCACCTTCACATCTATATGTTCACTGTTCATCCGCCGGTCATATCGCCAGGATCATGACAATAACCGAAACAATCCATCACAACAACAGAAAGATTAGCATAGCATATTGCTATTCTGCCTGTATCAGAGCGAGCGGCTGTAATGCTCTTCCTCCTACACTTTACCAGCATGCAAATGCGCTTTGAGTCCCATTTGCTTTCTTGTGCCGTATGAAGTGTGTGTGGGTCTCGCCACTCTATTAATCTCCCTCAGTGGACCTGCCCTCCGTGTCGCTCGCTTCTCCCTCATTTCAACGGGTCTTCTGACATTTTTTGTCATTATCTTTTCTGGCATACGCTGATTGTACTTATCGCTCTTGACCTGTGTTTAAAACGTCTACGCTGCATGCTGTGCTATTTTTCTTCATTTTTTCTGCAAGTTCATCCCGAGCCATGTGACTTGCTATCAAAGTATGAACCATTTTTCCCTCAGGCCACGTACACACTGTAAAGGTTCAGGAGTGAAAAGCGCATTTAAAAATGCCAGTGAATCCCCTAAATTATCGTTTTGTGTGTGTACGGAACAGAACTCACTCTCAAAACTGCGATGATTGACACTATAGTATGTTCTGGCGTCCCACGCGTTTGGTATCCGCTGTGACCAAAGACTTGTTATGTTTGGCAGTTTTAACTAAAACACTGTCAACAAGAGCCATCATGCTTTGTTTATGTTTGGAAGGCTACTTCGCAGCAGGGTTGCCAGGTCTGCGTAACAAAACCAGCCCAATTGGTATTCAAAACTAGCTGAATCATCGCCAAAACTAGCCCAATCGCATTTTGGGGGAAATTGGCAATCAAATTTGCTCCAAATAATGTTCCGGGGGTCAAAACCTCCTTTTTTTGTTCAGGGGGTTCCACCTCCCCCCCCCCCCACCTCGGTCAAAATCACATTCCTGGGGGGCAGGGGGATTCACTTCAACCTGCAGACTAAAAAGACAACCTGCATACTACACGGACTTGGCAACACTGCTACACAGAGCGCGCTCTTGAAGGGTTGCCATGTCCACTTATTATAAACAATGCTTATTAAGCATCTTTGTGCTTGTTGTGTGGGCTCAGCTCATACAGTGATCCATTTTATGGAGTTAATAAAGTAGGTAGGTACAGGTCACTATATTTTGGTTTGTGACTTATTTCCAAGATAACATGTTTTTAGTTTTTAAAATTTTTGGATTTTTGTTTTTTTTTCTAGCAATCTCTGTCAACACAAATGAGTCAAAGCTTATTCTGTGATTTCATGCATTGCACATACAGAAAAGACACAACTGATATGTAAATACCTCATTAATAGCTAGTTGTTCAGTTCGGTTCTGTACACTGCATAGAATTTCTGTGAATGCGGTTGTAGAATGCAGTTGTCACACCTGTAAATTTACTGTATACTGTGTGCAGCACTGTTAAGCACTAAAAATTTAAATTGACAAGTGAATTTAGCTGCAGTGTGTATGTGGCCTCAATGGCACATGATGTCGTACATTATTAAGACATCTGCATGTCAATCACAAATCTTGAGCTTGCGAAACCAGGACCAGAGCCAGATGGTGATGCAGTTAAAAGTCACAGTTACCCATCGCCCCCTCTGATTTGAAAGGACAATCCTGTTAGTCCACCTAAGGCCCTGTTCACACGAACGCGGTTATTTTTAAAACCGCAGCTTTTTCTACGCGGTTTGGCCGTTCGTCCACACGCAAACGCAGCACCAGGTCACCGAAACCGAACATTTTTGAAAAATGCCTGCCAGGGTGAAGATTTTCAAAATCTCTGGTTGCAGTGTTATCGTGTAGACAACGAAACCGGAGATTTTGGCTTGTGACGTCGGCGCCTGCGCTGTTAACGCCGCCTACTGGAAACTTTTTCAGGCTTCTGATTGGCCAACATGGCTTTACGGTTGAGATTATATTGCCACCTGTTGATTTGACATGCTCTTGACAGTGCTTCATAGCATGAGTTAGCGTTTTCATGTGGACAGAGATTTTTTTTAAAAACGGAAGGAAAAAAACTCAGTTTATAAAAATTACCCTTGTACTAAATGTCAGTGTTTTTTATTCCAGGCCTCATACTGCATCAGACAGGACTTCCAATAAGGGCCCAGACTGAACAGGATTAGGAAGGATATTTTTCTCACTATTTAGGCCCATGTGCTGGAGGGAGTGGCTCCATCTTCTTCTATTTCTGCTGCGTTCCCCAGTTCGCTAGTAACTATGCCCCTAAATGTATGTAATCCTTTGTGAAGGAAAAAAGCTACTTTTAGTGTGGCAGAAGTAAGAGCAAGAGTGTTGTACTGGGAAAAAAAACGTACACCTTCGATCAAAAGTTTTAGTTGTTATAACATTAACATTGTCTAAATTAGATAACATTATAAATGCCTTTACTGTCTCTTTTGAGTAATTTAATGTGTCCTTGCTGAATTAATATTTTAATTTCTTAAAAAAAAAAAAATTACAAAATAATCATGTGATGTTGAAAATTCAGCTTTGCACCACAGGAATAAAATACATTTTAAAATATACATCGAGACACAGCTTATTTTTAAATGGAAATAAAATTTCACACTATTTCTGTTTTCTTTTTTATAAGCAGTGCGTGCATAATTATTAAGCAAGTCTATTTTCTGATTTTATATATATATTAAACCACATCGATCTTTATAACTACTACTAATTTTGTATGTAATCATTTATAAGTGATATATAATTGTTAACGAGGACTGGAAGTGAAAAACACCTTATATTCAGGTGTGCATAATTATTAAGCAGTTTTCTTTTTCTTTTTACATGTAAAATACATGAATACATGTTTTTTCTGAAGGCTTCATAGACTGATAGGTTGAGAGTGACTCTTGAGGGACCAGCACCACTCTTGTACCGCTGTCTGAAGAATTAATCTTCCAGAATCTGGCAGTAAGTTTTGGGAGTTAATTTTAAGTCCATCTTCTGCCCTGAAAGGTCAGTTTCGCTCATCGTTAGCAGCAGCTCGAACCACGACTCCCTGGCCACCACCGCTGTGATCTGATTTTAACTGGTACCTCAATAGTCACTCTCAACGCATCTGTCCATAAAACTTTATAACAATCTGTCTTCATCAGATTCATGACACTTCAACGGGGACATGTTTCAGGATTCTGTACCTTAGCAAAGTCTCGGAGAACCCGACACGTTATACTTCTGGAGACTCCAGCTGGTTTGCAGTTATGGAAAATGGTGGCACTGGAGATGAAGGGAAATTATAATGGTTTAACATTATAAAGAACGGCGACTGGTTAGCATGTTAACCAGTTACTAGCATGAGACAACAAACACAGGCAAGGTCAGCTTCGGAGAGGTATTTCTCTGTAACAGTAGTGAATATCAAACATCTGTTCGGTCATTTCTGTGCGCCTCAGTCCAAAGATCATCTGATCATATTTTACACAAAATTGGATGAAATTTGTCGGAAAAGTAGTGAAAAAAATAATTGGAATATACTTCAAAATGGCAGATGAGAAAAATGTTGGAAAATGGCAAATGAGATATCAACTGAATCTGCATTATCCAAAGTAATGTAATGAAACAAAGCAACATTTGGACAATGTTTTCAAAACGTTTTTGCAAAAATCCTCATATCTCTGGAACAGTAGGTGGTGCTGTCTTCAGAGTTCTCGGGTATCTTCAGGACATGCTGTCGATGATCCCTGTCCAATTTAGTGGCGATATGTCAAAGTATTGAAACAATATCGCAATTTATGTCAAATTTCAAAATAGCAGACAAACTGTTCAAAAGTTCTGAGCAAAAATTAAAACAAATTCAGATCTCATGCCCCAGTGAGTATTTCTTGTCCAATGGTCATGCCTTCATTTTGCAATTTCTATAATATTGGAACCTTTTTCAGTTTGTTAAATCTCTTTTTTTGTCCCATTTTATCTGTAAAAGAAAACCTGCTTAATAGTTCACTTCCAGCCCTGGTTGATTGTATATATATAGACACAAATAAATATGATATAATATACAAAATTAATAGTAGTTATTAAGGTTGGTAAAATGTGCTTGGAACATTTTTTAATCAGAATATCGACTTGCCTAATAATATGCATGCACATATATATATTATGCCAAGATACTTAATTTTTAATGGCCATCAATTGAGAAAGATGCCTATTAGAACCTGAAGATATAGTTAAGGGTTTCACCTGTGGGGGTTAACAGTACCATTGGAACCAGCTAAACTTAGACCAATCAATCTTTCTAAATATTTTATAGACAAACACACAAACTGTGAGGAATGTGTAGAATGTGTGAATGGCTTCTTTGTCTTCCAGTTTTGTGGAAATCTGCTGTATTTTCTGTGGACTTCTGTGTGTAGAGTCCATATGGGCCAGTTGTTATGAGAAGAGAGCTGGTCTGTGAAGTTGACTAGTAAACTCAGAGCCCTCACGATGGCAGCAGGTCTTTAGTAATGCTGTGGAGGGATGGGGCTCAGATGGGTCAGCCAAAGAGGGGAAACGCTGCCTGAAAAGCCATCTGAGGAGTAGGGGAGGGAGATGAGTGTGTTAGTAGCTGAGCTCCTGGCTACTGAATTAGACATCTTCTTTAGCTGTTCATCTGATGTCCATTAATCTGTTGGCAGGAGACTATATATTAACCTAATTAACAGCCAGTGTTAAGGGACAGGAGTCTTGAGTAAATCCTAACAAGGGCCAAAAACCGTCTGATGGCTTCTTAGGTTGGAAATTATAATTTATTTAGATCAAAATAAAATTATAATAAAATGTGTATTTATTATTTATTTGCTGTACATTAAATGTTAGTGCAACCTAATTTTTCAAGCTGTACACTCACAAAAAATTTGCAAAAAATGTTCCTTTAGAGGTAAAACAGACTGCTGTTTGTTTATTTATTTGCTTTACATTAAATGTTAAAGAGTAACCTTAACCACGATGCCATAGAAGAACCTTTTTGTCTAAATGGATCCATAAAGAACCTTTAACATCTGAAGAACCTTTCTGTTTCACAAAAGGTTTTTTGTGGTTAAAGAAGGTTCTTCAGATTATAAAAATTTAAGAAAGAGATGGTTCTTTAAAGAATCATTGACTGAATGGTTCTTTGTGGAACCAAAAATGGTTCTTCTATGGCATCGCTTGAAGAACCTTTTGAAGCACCTTTATTTTTAAGAGTGTATACTTAAAAATTGTACCTTTAGAGGTAAAACAGCTTGTCATTGATTGATTGTTTATTAATGTATTTTCCGTGCATTAAATATTAGATTAGCCCCGGGGGGGGGGGCCTGAATTTTTTTAAGTTGTTTACTCTCAGAAATTATTTTTGCAAAATTCGTACCTTTAGAGGTACAGTGACTGGGATTTATTATATTATACAGTAATGTGTTTGTACAGTACACTGTCAGAAAAAATGTTCAAAAATTATACCTTTAGGGGTACAACAGCTTGTCATTTATTTATGCATTCATGTACTTATTTTTATATTTATTTGCTGCGTAAAGTCTTACTTGATGCTATTTATTCTGTCATTTCGGCTTCTTTTTGGGTTCTTACAGATGCTTTTCATATAAATCTACCTTTATTTATGCCTAGTTTGTCTTTTTTGGACTCATTGTTAGTTGGAATATTTGCACTAATAGCAACAATCCCTCGTCGTTGTAGAATGTGACTCTGGGAAGAGCGTTGTGTGTGCTCAAAGATTACAATTCAGGATTTAAGGCAGGCCTTCAATCCACCGTGAAATCCACAGGGATACAAAGGGATCATGTGGAATCAATGGACAAAGTTTATGTAGCTGCCCAGCTCTTGGCCTTTGGTTCTTGCTGCTCTGTGGAGCTTGAGCTGGTTTGAGGCTCCAGCGCTTAATTAAACAGAGTGGAGCATGCTGTGAAGCTGTAGCATGAGAAACGCAGCCGCTGGGTTGTTTACTGAGGATCGATGTGTTGTAATGTCCAAAGAATTGCTTGCTCTGCAAGACCTATACATGGTTAAGAATATGTAAAGATAAAGATGTTCAGGAAAGTAAATGGATATGTTTAGATTAACAATGGGGCCACTGCGGATTAGGTTTATTTAAGAATTTAAGAACTTTATTACAGTCTTACGCAGTCTTATTTTTAATTTGTATTAAAAAACAAAATTTTTACATTAATAATAATACATTGTTATTATATAGTATATTTATATATTATAATCTTATATAGGTATTATCTTAATTGTCTTAATTTTATTGGTAAAATATAATATAATAATAATAATAAATAAATTTCATATATATTACAGTCTTAAAAATGTTTTCTTAATTTTTGCAGATTTTGTTACTTTTATTGATGGGACCCCTTTTAAAAAAGAAGTACACATTCACATACTTTTATAACTGGTACTTATTATGAAAATAATATATCTAAGTGTGAAATGAATGCAATTACATTAACATTGAATTACTTATATTAAATATTGCTTTTTTTTGACCCACTTAAGTAGGATTTTAGTGCATCAAATAATTGCTACATTTGCTTTGCAAAACCTCAGAGAACAAATGGTTAAGAATAAAGTATGTCAAGATTCACATGTCGTGATCACGTTTTGGTAAAGCTTAACTTTAGTGTCAGCTAGTGGATTAATGACAGATCAGATTCCTCATCGAATGAAAAGTCGTGTTTGTATTTGACGAAATGTTGGGTGTTGCTCATCCTCCCGCAGAATGACAATCATCATCATCATAATTATTAGGCCACTCTCTAATCACCGTAATTATAATCTTCCGTAATTATACAGCTACAGATTGTGGCAAGACAATGGAACTAGGAGAAATTTAGATTACTGTAAACACATACTCTAATTATTTTCCAAATAAATGAAATCAAGAAGACTGATTATGCTGTCAGGAGGCTTTTTGTGGTTCAACCTGTCTCGGCTTTATTTTTGGATCTGCTATGACGTTTTCTTAGAAACACTACTACAATTACAACAGCTCAGCTGCTTTTATTGTTGTCATGTACACAAGGTGTAGATGGAGAGATGTGATATGACCGGTGCTGGATCATTGAAGGGTTAATGTTACCTGAAACAGCCGGGGTCCCTGATAAACACGCAGGTGTCGGGAGCACAGGATCCTTCGGTTCAGTCACATCATGAGAAATGAACCTGCTCTTGGTAGAGCTGAAACATTAGCGGTGCTCCTCCACACAGAGCGCGTGTAAACTGATGCCTGTGGCGGAAAAACAGCTGCCTTAAAAATTCCCTCAACCACACGTTTTACTTTCCAACAGTGTCTTGTTGGTAGGAAAGGTTTGGGCAGTAAAACACTAAAGCTCAGTTTGTAAACTGATAGGGATTCTCAGAAGTCGCAAGAACAAATTGGTTGTTTCAGTTATCGTAGCCACCCCCCCCCCCCTCCATTATTCATTTTCCCTATTAGTATTTACTATATACTATCCTATAAGATTTAATATTTTAATTTAAGGTTAGATTTCTAGAATATCGTTAATATATTAATGATGAGACCCATAAGGATTAATGTAAAGTCTATAATTGTTTTAAAAACAAATAATGTATTTAAATGAAATACTTATTATATATGTTGATATTATTACTATTAATGGGGACTTACCACAGATTAATGAAAAAGTCAGGTCTGATTTTTTTATTACGTGCATTTACTAAAATAATAATGTATTTTAATGATTAATAAAACTAATGTATTTAAAAATATGTATTATTATAAGAGTTACTATTATTATGGTGTGTTGTTATTGTTTTTACGTTTTTATTTGGGGGATTTTGGCTTTTGATATTAATACATTAATGAAAAGACCACTTACAGATTACAGAAGTCATACCTTGTTTGATCGATCTATGAATCTATTATCTATCATCTATCCTATATATCTATCTATTATCGATCTATCCCTATCTATCATCTATCTATATATTATCTATCTATCTATCTATCTAAAAACAAAACAAAACAAATGTTCACTTTTGGGCATTCTCTTCCTTTTTAAGAGCTGAATTATTATTATTATTATTTTTTAAATCAATGTAAGTTACACTTGGCTCTGGGCGGTTGTTCATATAGTTAAATTATAACAGGGTACTATCTATATAATATATATATAATATATTATATATTGTTACGTCCCTCATCAATCAGCTATGGTTCGTCTAGGAATATTGTTAGATATACAAAATTTTAGGTGTGTGTATATCAAGATGGGAAGGAGCTGCACAAGGAAAAAAAACGGCCACAAAATTAATAATTTAGTCACAATGTTTAATTCTCTTTTAAAGTGCTTGAGAGAGAGTGAAGTATTAAAGTAAATATTTACAATATGTACAATCAATGAATGACAGTCGGGAGCAGGTTGGAGGAGAGGAAGGAGCGAGAGAGATGCTTAAATAAAAAAACTAAACAAAAACAAAACTCCCAATAACTAAGGTTAACCAAACTATACTATCTATCAACAGAAAATGTAGAAACAAACATCTTCAGCGTACAAGACGCCATGCCTAACCTTACTCTAACTAATCAAACAAAAACATACAAAATTAGCACCTCTCGTACTAGCCTGGTGTGTCTAATACAGTAATGAAAACCTACATGTAAATGTATGTCGCGACATGCTTACCTTACTCACAACTCTCATCAGTGACTAGACAGGAGTTTCACAACCGACACCTTGATCGATAACATCAAACAAGTGCAACACGCACATCAAAGTCATAATCAACAACAAGCAAATCACTGATACTACTGCAAGAAAAACAGAACCGTAACTCCAACAAAAACAGACTCTCAGACTGGTCTTCTCGCAAGAGAGAGAACCGTCCTCACAGAGCTTCAACATCACCCAGTCCAGACTATTCGCCATTAACGTTAGTGAACTTTAAAGGGGTCATATGATGCTCTTTTAAAGATCATTATTTTGTGTATTTGGTGTAACAGAATATGTTGACATGCTTTAATGTTCAAAAAACACATTATTTTTCAAATACTGTACATTATTATAAGTCCAATATGCCCCGCCTCTCTCAAACGCTTAATTTCTACAAATTCCCTCCTTCCGACAAACGCAGTCTGCTCTTATTGGCCAGCTGACCCAGTGCATTGTGATTGACCGAAACACTGCAAGCACTCGTCGGAAATGTAACGGCCCTTACCATAATCGCGAGCTTCATCTTTCAAAATAAATGTAAAGACAGAGCCCGAAAGGGGAACAGAGTCGCGTGACAGACACAGTGATGAAGCTGCTATGTGTTTGCAGTACACAGCCACGGTTAAGACAGCTGACTCCACTTTGATGTGACCCCCCCCCCCCTCTCTCTCTCTCTCTGTCTCTATATCTTTCTCTCGCTCTCTCTCTCCCTTGCTCGCGCTATCTCTCCCTCGCTCGCTCACGCGCTCTCTCTCTCACACTCTCTCTCTCTCTCGCTCATTACACAAATATTCCACATAGTGATGTAGATATGTGGGGCCGTGTTTGAACGAGCCGTTTTAGGGGGGTGTGGCAGCGTCTTAACTTTGATAAAGAATATCTCTTGGTTTTGAGACTTTAGTCTTTGCAACTTCAGGGATCTTTTCTATGCACAATAAGCTTGTAACACTCCAAAGAGGACGGAAAACTTGACATTGAATATATGGACCCCTTTTAAATAAACTGCGGGCGAGACCATTGGTGGCGCACTCACAGACGTCAGCGTCCAACGTCAGCACAGTGACAGGCAGATCTGCCAATGAACTTCGCATCTGAAACAGACAAAGCATACATACAAACGCACCCATACAATAACATATACATAAGCAAGTACGTAGCACAGTGTACGTAACATATCTAATAATATATATCTAATATATATATATATATATATATATACATTTGTCCAGATAATGAGGTAGGATTGATATTAAGGGCCATGATGAATTAATAGCATGTATCATACAGTATGCTGTATGATACATGCGAGTGAGAGAGAGAGAGAGAAAGAGAGAGATAATTAAGGACATGTGAGGGAAAGGTTTGAGGAGCAGCACCTGGCCGGTGACGTGGAGCGAGCAGGAGAGAGCGGTGAGCTCTTGGAAACAGATCACTACCTCGGAAAAGGAAGGTAATGCTGATGTGAACACGCTCACCTGAGGACGACATAAATCACTGATCGGCCAGAGGAGCCGACAGCCGCTGAATACACAGGAAGAGATAGAGAGGAGAATGAAGGGAGAGGATAAGAGGAGAAAGAGAGAACTACCGAGACACTGGAAGAAAGGGTCACCCGGGTGTGCTGGTGGGGGGTGTGTGAGAGAGAGAGTATCAGCTTTGTCTCAGATGCGTGTTCTTAAATTCGATGGGATGAGTGAAAATATAAACCAAGAAACAACAGAGTGCAGCAGCATCGTGTCCATTCAACAATGACTGGGATTTTGAGCCAAGTGACTTTTTGAAAATAATATCTTTATATCATTAAAAAGCATGATTACTGTAAGTAAAAAGCGTTTGTCTAAAACTCTGCATCAGAAATCACTCGATCATGTCTAAATTTAGGACACGTCAGTCCTACTTTCTGCTGATCATTCACCATTAACACCCTCGTGATGCTGGAAACGGAAAAGATTTTATGCTGAAAATGTAAAAGATGCTCTTTTCCTTTAAAAAAATACAATCAATCAATCACTGTAAAGATACTGCATGTTATGTAAACAATATATATTAAATAATAAAGCGAACTGAATGTGTTTGTACTTACGGTAATTGCATGTTATTTGCAATTAAATATAATTTAGTTGAAACTATTTTAAATGCAATTACTGTTGCATGGGTCTTTTTTGACCCATGCAATTATAACTTTTTTTGCATTTAAATATATTTGTAATTTCATATTTGTAATGAAGTTGCAGTTTAGTAAAATACAACATGTATTTGTTTCAGTTTATATCAAATGCAATAACTGTAGCTTTTTTTGACACATGCAATTAGACTTTTCATTTATTTATTTATTGTAATTACACATTTGTAATGTAGTTTCAATTCCATACATTTAAATATATTACCTCTAAATCTAATCTTGAATAACACACTACAGTTAAAATTAGCATGAAGTATTTCATGTTAGTCTTTACATTTAGTATGTTAGTCAGCACATTAAAATAAGTGTACTTAAAAGCACGACAAAAGGTTATTATAACCAGTGTTGAGGAAAGTTACTTTTAAAAGTAATGCATTGCAGTATTGCATGACTCTTTAAAAAAGTAACTATTTGCATTACTTAGTTACTTTTTATGAAAAGTAATGCATTACGTTACTTTTGCGTTACTTATTACATAATGCATTTTTGTGTTAACATAGAACTATTGTAGGTTTGCATAACATTATGAGTTTGATATACTGATACTGAATCTGTTTTTGTGCAAGTGAGATGTTGTTGACATTTACTAAAACTACAGTAACATCATGTTCACACAGCGCACACAACGCATCTGCACTCACTCCTGATTTCTCTCAATATACCAACCGGAGAGCTGTCATTCAATACATGGAAAACAAAGTAACTTGCGTTACTTATTTGAAAAAGTAACTCAGATATTTTCTTGTAAATTAAAAAGTAATGCGTTACTTTACTAGTTACTTGAAAAAAGTAATCCGATTACATAACTCGCGTTACTTGTAATGCGTTACCCCAACAATGAGTATGACACACTTTTTAAGTGTATATCAGTGTGTTAATAAACATTCAAGAAATTGTACTCTCTTTATGTAAACTTAAGTGGTCTTTAATTTCTTAAATATTATATGCAAGCAGTGTTGGGGGTAACGCATTACAAGTAATGCGAGTTACGTAATCAGATTACTTTTTTCAAGCTAACTAGTAAAGTAACGCAGTTACTTTTTCAATTACAAGAGAATATCTGAGTTATTTTTCAAATAAGTAACTCAAGTTACTTTTTTTTCCAATTTATTGACTGACAGCTCTTCTGTCCCCATGTTGAGAGAAATCAGATTGTTACTGTAGTTCTAAAATAAATATGCATATGCATTAATTCATCTCACTCACAAAAAAAAAAAGATTCAGTATTCCTCATAATAAAAATAATGCAACTCAGAATATGACACAAACCTGCAATAATTAAATGTTAAACAACACAAATATCCTTTATGTATTTAATCCCATTCTATTAACCAATGTCTTTGCTTCTGACCTTCGATGATCCAGTTCAACCGTACTAATGAGCAAAAATTACTCTAGAAGAACATCTGTGTCTTTTTTTATTGCTGAAGTGTGTTGAAATGTCTTCTTCTGCATTCTACTGTACGGACGTAAATGTACTTTTCCTTCAGTCTGAGGATTATTCATTTCACTTTTGGTGTGAAAAGGCTTTTAAACTTGCAAAAAATATAACTTTTTTATTTTAAAAACAAACAAGCAAGCCCTGTCCAGATTTAAAAAGTAACGCAAAAGTAACGTAAAACATTACTTTCCATAAAAAGGAATAACGCAATATTGTAATGCATTACTTTTAAAAGTAACTTTCCCCAACACTGTATGCAAGTACAGTTTTTTTTTAAATATGCTTATAAGATTTGAAGTACACTACAAGTGCTCATTCAGTACAATTATTCAGAGCTATGAAATGAACGTGGATGCTAGTAGAGCTCATAATCCTTTGATCTTGAGAAATGTTTCATTTCAAATCATAATCTGTTCAAATTCTATCTTTTGCTTGCAGAATTTGTGGTATTTTGGCAGATATGATCATTTCACGTTGTTTGCCTCTGATTTAGGGGAGACACTTTGGTTACTGGGGTTTTTTTTTTCGAGAAGCAAAAGTCTTCCTTTGCTCTCCATTTACAGTAATCTCATTGCCTTTCAGGAGAAGCAACTGAGATCTCATTTGTGATTTTTCTTTCGTTCAGGATAGTATACGAGCAACATGTTAAAGGGAAGGAGAGTTGATAGAGAAATATACACACTATAGGAGGAATAAATGGGAGTTTTTTTCACTACCTAAGTGAGTTGACTTATAAAAAATAACAACATTGAACCTATTTCTGTGCAAGTGTTTGTTTGGGGAGTGTTCACCGCTCCTGAGTGCTAAACATGGCCCACGGTGACTTGATTTTACAAGCGTGTCTGGTGCTAAACAACCTTCTGTCCTGTCAAACTCAGAGAAAATGGCCACTGTTGCAACACACACGCCTCATAATTGTGCGTTTTGCGTTTACTCTTATTGACTTTTGGCCAATAATAACACTGGGTTGCATTGCCTGGGTTTGCATTTCCACTGTCAGTTACTCAGAACAAGAGCATGGCATATATTAATGCTGGATGGAGCATTCAATAAATCAAATGCATGAAACGTTCCAAATGTAATACTGTGTTTGATTTGCGTTCTTGTTTACGACTAACTCAGTTTCACATATTTGGTGGCACATGTTGTATTCCCTTGTATAATATATTCCACGGCACATTGTGTTCGATGTATTATTAGTAGCAGTTTGTGTGTTAAATGAAAAAATTAAAAAGGACATCCTTTCCACTATTATTCAAAGGGGCTTTCTGAACAAATGAGAATTTATGGTTCATAAATCACATTAATGAGGACGATTAGTTTGCACCCCCCCCTCACTTCCATATGCGTTGTGCTCGGCTGCTGGAATATGAAACAAATAGCATGAGAGCACTTCATCTCAAAAGCACAATATCGCTGCTCTTCTGTCACCAGGGTGAAACGACAACCATTATATAATCCATCACGAGTATGTCTGACTGTGTTCCTATGTCAGTCTGAGACTCACACACACACACACACACATTGCAGTGTGTGTTTGAGGTCAGATGTATGCACCTCTAAGGTCGTAGGTTGCCTGCGGGCTGCTGTTATAGATAAGAGACAAAGGAGACACACGGAGAGTATTTTCTGCTGATAACTCTGCTCTCTGCTTCCATACTGAAGAAGCTGTGATGAATGTGTGCCCGACATACACAGGCAACATCCACTGAGCCTCAAAGGCCTGTTTCAGCCATATAGAAACATGTCTGCAAAACCTACAGCATTTTAGTAATAAAGTAATTTTTTACCCGTCTCACTGAAAACCAGTTGGTAAGTATGGGAAAATTGCAGTCAGCCTTTTGTCAACAGCAACAAACATAAATAAATAATTAAAATTATATAATAATAAATAATATAATAATATAATATAAATATAATAATAATAATATTTCATGATTTGGAAAATTAGCTTAAACAGGTCACTGTATTATTATATTATTATTGTTTATTATTATTATGTATGTTCTGTCTGTATGAAAATGGAATGAGCTCAACCGTAGATATTATTTTATTTTATTTTTTATCTTTTGTTAATGCATTTAATTGTTTGATTTTTGATTTATGTACATTTTTATGTTGATTTTATTTTAGAAGGAACGGGAATGAGCCAACAATCAGTAATTTAGTTAACATGAACGTTTTCTTAGTTGCCCAAAGGAAAAAGGTAGGGGAAAATCTAAAATTAAAAGGAAGGAAAATGTACGTGGGCAGAAAAAAAGAAATGTGGACACAGACTAAATGTCAGGGTGCTCGAAATCTACTGACAGGGTCTCACAGTGGTCACAATGAAACAAAACAGGGTCCTGTAATGTAAAAAAATAACAAAAAAAAAACCGATTAATCTCGCGTTGTATTTATTTCACAAGGCTTAGATTAAATTTACGATATATAAGAATTCTCATATTGATATGGTATTGTGTTTGGAGCCTTAATTAATGAGCTATTTTCCTAATAAAGTGCTTACGAAAAGATAAGTGTGACTTTATGAACAGTTTGTTGAGCAGCAGATGGTCTTCTGCAGGCCTGCCATGTTAAATTAGTGATGACGATGTCTCTTTATGCGCTCTCTACTGTGGCAACCCATAAAAATCCTCATTAGGCCACTGATTAATAGTACCTTTTTCCCAGAATTAAGCCGTGTTACTTTTTTCGGAAATTAGTGCAAAAATATGTTAAACCCTGTACATGGCATGCATTCAAATTCATCTATTACTTTTTTTTTTTATAATTGCATTAGTAGTTATAATTGTTCTTATTATGTTCATTTGTACTGTATATTAATGCTAATTAAATACCTATTAAAGATTCCACAACATTTTTGGCCTCAACTTGCAAAAGAACCCGGAGTTCCTGGCTGTTTAAAATGAAATAAAACTCTATTCACATAATGTTTTTATTTTATTATTATTATTTAAAACAAATGATGTCCTACTGTGCCACGGTAACTCAGCACATCAAGTATCCGTAACCACATAAAGTGAAAGCGTGAGGGCCTTTAATTACATGCACAAATAGATGAGCCGGCAAAATGTAGGGATTGTAACATGTTGGCTTTGAAAATGTGGTTTGTTTTGATAATGTTCTCTTGGATGCATTCGCAGCGCACAGCGACGTATGTCTGCGGCAGAGATACAGCGCTGCCGTGGAGGGCAGTACTGGCGAAGGAGCATGGGAAATGAGGCCTGACTCTTCTGGGGGTCTGTGGAACAGTGTGATTGGTTGCTGTAGCTCTGCATTAAATTGAATCTAGTCATGTTGCTGTTTTGAAATATTTAGAATGAACCGGGTGAAAAAAGGAGGCTGCTACTACATATGCCATAATTTAAAATGAGACTTGTTATGAAAATGTTTACTTGAAAAAGAATAGACTAAGTGTGAATTGATGTATTGTTTTAGCCAATTAATGCCTTGTTAATGAAAAAAAATGTATATAGTTACATTTACATTTACATTTAGTCATTCGGCAGGAGCTTTTATCCAGCGACTTAAACTTGAGGACATAGAGTTATAATATATAAAAGTACTATTTTCAGTTAATTTTAGCTTAAGAATGCCTGTTGGACTCCTTAAGTAGGATCGTTTAGAGGTAATTTATAATTCTGTTTATAATAACTAAATATACTACATTGTAATTTCTATGGAAGACTTTTTTGGTATAAATAACATATTATATATAACAGTATTATATAGATATATATATATATTTATATTAATATATATATATAGGAATCTATGTACACCCACTTATTTAGAATGTATTTTAAGATAAAACTTTTAATTTGACATTTATTGAAGTGTATTTTTAATTAAGTGTACTTAAGTGCTAAAAGAAGCATGAAAGTGTACTTTTACACTTTACACTTAAGTGGCTTTTTATTTCATAAATATATTATCTATAACTGAGTACATTTTGTTCAATTATTATTAAAACATGACATAAGGTGCACGTATGAGTAATGACAAGTAAGCACACTTCTTTTTCACAAGGGAAAAGAATGGCTAAAAATATCAACTTTCAAAAAGTAAAAAGTCATTTTACTGCCTAATTCGATCTTGGTTAGTGTTCAAATTGGAAAATCGTGTCTGAGTTTTGTTCTTTTGAAATTGGATCACTGAACTGGTTGCATTACTGTTGAAGACTTGAAATGTGAATCTATTTTACTCTATTTCTTATGTTATGTTAATGTTCCATGGAAGGAATGAGAGCAAAATTGTCTTTTTTGGTGAACTAGTGATCTGAACTGGTGATCTCTTCAATCAGATCTGCACCTTATGACTATGTTTGTTTAGTCTAGGACTTAATTCTCGAATTATTTAAACGTGTCCTGTTTATAAGCTTACTTCTTTTTTTTTTTTTTTTTTTTCTTCTTTGTTTCATGGCATGCCACCCTTAAGATATTTGCTTATCAGTCTCAAACCAGAGGACTATTCCTGTCTTCCTTAACCAAAATAATGAGAAAGGCCATAATTACAGAGTTTACAGCAGGATTGTTGAAAATGAAGACTCGCGCAAAACTCTTAGTTCTTTAATGGAGACTGGTGAATAGCTCCTCGAAGATTGCGACTGCAGAGCCTATAGACTATAACAGGTGGGGCGTACACTAGAATTAGTAGCGGGTATGTAATTGAGATTACTTTTTTAGTAACGGAGTAAGTAACACGTTATAATTTCAAAATAGTACTTCGAGTTAGTTACAAGCGAGGGTCACCATACGTTACTTCCACCGTACATTTGCTACAGAATGCAGTGTTTTATAATCTAGAGATTGTAAAAAGGATGTAGCACACACTGTTGAGTCAAGTGCCAGTGGACTTGCTCTCTCGAGACCCGACGCAACAGAGCGCGGCGCGGGACAAGATGGCCGAGTGCTGGTGCGGGCGGGTAGACACATGCGTGTGTGCGGGAGAATAAAATGATTCACAGGACTCCCACAAAAAAGAAATATCTAAACATAAAATATCTAAAACAAATAAATTGTTATTCATCTATTGCACAAAAGCAACATGAACTAATATAAAATATAAACGATTAACAGGTGCAAGCGTATGCAGAGTTTCTAATTAGGCTATAACACGTGTTTGCAGCACTGAGCAATGCAGTGCTGAAATTTGCATGCTCACGAATCCTCTCATTATAACACACGCACGACTTGTAGGACATTAGTTGAAAGATTTAATTTATGTGTTATAAAGATTTGTGATGAAGCTCCCCCCCCCTCCCCCCGCCGAGATGTCTTTTAGAGATTTTAAATGCGGCGCTCTTTGCTTGGCGTTCTTCCATGCCAAACCATGCACGCAGCAGCCGCTTGCTTTAGTTAAAAATAACAGTGTTCTGTGAATGTTGATGCTTTAATAACAAATATATCAGGAGCGTGTATGCTGGGATTTCATAAATTTCATGGAGAAAAAAGTTACGTAACTAGTAATGTAACTAATTACTAATTACTTTTGAAATAAAGTAATCAGAACAGTAACGTGATTAGTTTTAAAAGGAGTAATCAGTAATCAGTAATTTGATTACATTTTCAGAGTAACTTGCCCAACACTGCTTATCCATAGCTGTTTTCTTGTCTGTGTGTTAGAGGAACGGCTGATATGGGGCTGATTCTTCTCAGCAATCGAGCTACACTTCCCTCTGATCTTCAAGCGGTAAAAATCAACTGCATCATTAAGTGCCTGCCATTTCAACAAAGTGCGAATCAAGCAGAAAGACTCTGAGGGCATGTAATCAGTCTGAGGGAATACATTTTTATTTATTCCAAACAAAATGCAATTATGCCTGACTGTCTAACTGATGTTAGTACCAGTTAAAACGAATGAAGGCCGCACATGCAATCACAGCAAAAACATCTAAATTCTGACTTTATCTCCTGCAGGCAGTTTCAAAACCACCTGAATTTCATCTTCTCTTCTTTCTTCAAATTCTCTCCGATATGTGACTGTGAGGTAAGCCATAGTTAATTGGACATGTTAACTGACGAATGATTATCATCTCCTGTATGCATATCCAGTTCTCTGTGATTAATCCTCAATTAAAAGACCTCACATATCACAGCGGAGATGATATGACCTGCATTTGAACCTGTACCTCTGCATGAAGATTGAGCCCGTTTGGTTACTCGCCGCGCCATTCGTGGACCAGTTTTTTAGTTAAAGTTTAGCGACCCTTCTAAGTGAAAAGTAAGCAGTGATTCATTTTTTAGACAATATATTTGAATAATTTATTATCTCAGAGGAGCAGATCAATAGAAGCTGAAGAATTGCCTGAGAGTGACTTGTACTTGTGACCTCTTCTCAGATTTCCCAAGGGTCTCTTGCTTCCTTTATATGCTTGCTGTCACATCCCATCAACTAATATTTAGTAGGTGTTTTCCTTATTTTCTCGTGCTGCTTGTGTTTTATTTATTTAGTCAGTCCTATCACATATTCGCATTTCCTTTCAAATTGTAACCAAAGGAAATCTAAAACAATTTTAGCACAAAAGACTTGCTGGATAATATCCAGCCCCTCTTTGTGAATGCCGAATGCCTCTCTTAAAGCTCCTCCCATAATCAGTGTGCGATCTGACACAAGGCTCAAATGAAAAGAAAGTGGCTGCAATTATACCGAAAGATTAATTGTCATGCATATGTTGACACACATGCTCAAACAGAGGCGTGCGGCACACACATCTCCGCAAACAAACCACTCTCCCTCAGCCATCTCCTTCCCCTGGCCTTTTTGTTTGTGGGAGAAGATAAATATCCTCATGACTGAAAGGCCCTGCTCCTGATGCATTTTCAACAGTCCACTGCTTCAATTACATGTATTTACTTACAAGTCAGAATTTATTTTCAGCTCGGTGCAGTCCGATTTGTTTTCATGCGAAAATGGAAAGGTCTCTGGCACTCTTGTGCAGGCTGTATTTTAATACGGTGCCGCCACTGTCAATTACCACAACTTTTTACATGCAAATGCCTTAATAAATCAGCCTCCTGTATGGACGCGTTCACACCCTGTAACCGCGACTTATATACCTGCGTTGGACTTAATGAGAAAAGGCTACTGGGTTGTTGCCATGGAGATGCACTGACTATCATTCTTGTGCAGGGCAATTTGAAGGGATTCTTGTAAAGTAATACACTATAATTTATGATGGAATTTTTCCAGCTGCCGAATATGTCTGCTGATAAATGAGGTGGATAAATGTGGGAACTGAATTTGTTGAGCTCGGCCAAATTCTTGACGATTGACTGGCCATGGATGCTACTATTGGCCACAGCCACTGGCGTCTGGGCCTCCAAATCCAATTGCTGCTATGAGCCAACCAGTGTTTCAATGTGTCAGTTGGCTTAACCCTTTTCACCGCATAGTTCATTTTCCTCAGTGTCCTTATGTGTTACTCTGAGTTTCACATTGTGTGTGTTTTTTTTGTTTCATACAATGGAAGTCAATGACTGAAAGCAACTGTTTGGTTACCAACATTCTTCAAAATCTCTTCTTTTGTGCTCAACAGAAGAAAGAAACTCATACAGGTTTGGAACAAGTTGTGGATGAGTAAATGACAAACTTTTCAAGTTTAAGCAGATCCTTAAAGTACAGCACTTTACCCCTGATGTCCTCTCCACCTCACAGTGAACGACACTTAATTTGGGGGATATGAATGAATGAATGAATGAATAAAAGAATGAATGATAAGATTGATTAACCAACAATTTGATTTCAATTTAATTGTATGTCTCGATTTGACTGAGAGAAATAGAGTGGGGAAGGAAGCGACTGGAAAATATATGAATGCTAATGGGAATTTCAATGTTTTGGCAAAACATAGCACAATTGAAGTTGATTGTTTTGGTGCGCTTAATCAAAACACGTCCCATAATGCTCACATATTAGTTTGGTGGGAAGCAAGTAAGCATCTTTTGTGGCTGTTTGAATGCTTTCAACCACATCTACATCTTCACTACGAAAGCCGGTTTGAATGTTTTTTCAACTACCTCTGGAAGTGGTCGAAAGTGGACATGCTCAAACATTTTAGACCCCATTTACACCTGTATTTAACGTCATCCTCTTGCGATCGTATTGACGAAGACACATCTTAATTACCAGGTGAAAAATGGCCTTAAAGTGCCGCACTTAAACTGTTTGAATGCTTTCAACTTACTTAAACTCCTCTCCACTTCTCAGTGAATGACACTTTACTTGGGGGCTTAACATTTGATTTCAGACCACTTTGCTTAATTATATGACTCGATTTGGCTGAGATGATTCGGGGGGAACAGAAAGAGAGAAATAGAGTGAGAAAGGAACCAAATGGAAAGGATTCGAATGGTATCAGCAATTTCGATGCTTTGGCACAACATAACGAAGTTGGAATTGATTGTTTTGGTGCACTTACTCAAAAAACATCCCATAACGCTCATATATTAGGTCAGTGGGCATCAAATAGGTTTGTTTTGTGGCTGCTCGAGTGTATTCGACAACATGAGCATCAGCTCTATGAAAGCAATCCAGTTGTTTTTGACTACGTCTGGAAGTGGTCAAGAGTGGACAAGCTCATAACATGTTAGGCCTCATTTCTACCTGTATTTAACGCTGTCCACTTGTGATCGTATTGATGAAAACGCATCCTAATTACCAGGTGGAAAAAGGGTCTTAAAGTGCCACACTTATTACCCCCCAAACTCTCCACCTCACAGTGAATGACGCTTTATTTGGGAGCTTAAGATTGATTAGCTAAAGATTTGATTTCAAACCACTTTGTTTAATTGTACGACAAAGTGAATGGAAAGGAACGGCGTTTCAATTTTGATGATTTTGCACCACATAGTGAAGTTGGAATTAATTGTTTTGGTGTGCTTACTCAAAAGATGGTACATGAATCACATGAGCATCTACACTATGAAAGCAATACACCTTAATACCAGCTGTAAACACTTATTACCCCCAATCTCCTCTCTACCTCAAAGTGAACAACGCTTTATTTGGAGGGCATAAGATTGATAAGCCAACTATTAAATTTCAGACAACTTTGTTTACTTGTATGACTCAATCTGGCTGAGATTATTTGGGGCGAACAGAAAGAGAGAAATAGAGTGGGAAGGGATATGAATGGCAGTTTTTTGCAACATCATACCAAAGTTGGAATCGATTGTTTTGGTGTGTTTTTCCCCCCTCACATATTAGGTTGGTGGGCAGCGAGTAGGTGTCTTTTAATTCAACCACTTAAGCATCTACTCTATGAAAGCAATCCGGTTAGAACGCGTTTTCGACTCTGGAAGTGGTTGAAAGTCCACAAGCTCAAAACATGTTAGACCCCGTTTTCACCAGTATTTAGCATCATCCACTTGTGATCAGATCATCGAAATGCATCTCAGTACCAGGTGTAAACACTTATTACCCCCCAATATCCTCTCTACTTTACAGTGGGGACTACCTTATTTGGGGACATAAGATTGATTAGCCAACGATTCGATTTTAGACCACTTTGTTTAATTATACAACTCGATTTGGCTGAGACGAATTGGGGGGAACAGAAAGAGAAAAAAACAGAGGAGGAAAAAAGAGCTTGCAAAATCAAGAACGTTAAATATTGAAGTAGTTGCCAGAGGGCTAATGGGATTAACAATGCAAGAAAACAGTCCCGCGTGTGCTGGAGACGCACAGCCCAACCCCACCTTCAGACCCACTCAAGGAGCCTCATTATGGAGTAATTGGCTTTGGGGGAATCTGGGGTGGAGGAAGAGTGCCTTTTCAAGGTCAGTTACTGTAATATGGCCAAATGAAAACCCATTGTCTCTCTTCCTAGGTTTATAGCACTCTCCTCTTATACTGTAGAATGAGTATGGAGTGGCTATTATCATTGACCAGCACTTGATATAAGCCCTCATTTCTGCTTCTCATTCTATACCCCCCCCCTCGCCCTCCCTCTTTTGAGTATTTCCCCAGCTCTCCTCAATTAGCTCAAATGATTGCTGTGTGTCATTCAGAATATGAGGTACATCTTGACTTTAACTCATTTAGTCGTGCTGTCTCCATTAATGAAATCCAACAGCAGTATAAATAATTGATGCTACGTTCTCATGTTTTATGTACCAGGTTCTGTTTGATGAATTATGCTTTTTTACCACATTTAGCTAAGTGTCTCAATTACATCTGTGCTCAGACTGTAATTTTTTGAGATGAACCATTTTGTGAAACAATATTCAGGGTTTCCTCTTTGTCAGTGTTTGAATTGGCTGTTAGTGCTCTTGAAGGGCTGGCTCAGACTGCGCCGTTCAGGGATCAGTCCCACACATTTGTGTATATTCAACAACATATATGATTATTTATTTATGATGGAATTGAATAAGTGTTTTTTGTTAGTCTTATTCATTTGTTGCATTTTTCTTTACTAAAAAGTGCTGAGGTGGTGCCATGATGGTTTCGCAGTAAAAATGAAGAGATTCTTGTCGAAAAAAAAATACACTTTGACATTTTTTTCGAAAGAATTATTACAGAAATAATATACTTTAAAACAATATACCGTAACACTTTATTTTAAGGTGTCCGTGTTACACGTGACAAGTACTTACTATTATAATAACAATGAATTATGCATAATCACATGCAAGTAACCCTAAGCCAAACCCAAATCCTAACCCTAACCATATAATAAGTACACGTAGTTAATTAATATTACTCAGTACTTATATGTATAATTATACTGTAACAAGGACACCTTAAAATAAAGTGTAACCGAATATACAAACTGAACGTGATGTTAAATCAAAATGTATTATAGTTTAAATTTATGTTAAATACGATTAGTTCAACTTTATTCAAGTGCTTTTCTGACCCACTTAAGTAGGACTTAAGTTGGCGTTTCGTACACTTTAAATTTTGTAATTACTTCTATTGTCATATATTTAAATATATTGCATGTCATGCATTTAAATAGCGGCTATGTCCACACGAAGCCAGAGCTTCATATACGATCTTTTTTCCCCCCTCGTCTCAAGAAATACCTGCGTCCACACGAAACCACAAAACCGACACAAAACGATGTAGTATACATGCCATACATGTGGGCTGATGACGTCATCGTTTCAGAAAATATACAGATTCACTGTCCACACGAAAACGCAAGGGCGGCGTTTTCAGATTTATCCACTCTGGGACCCGGTTTCAAAAAAATATTGGTTTCACTCTCCCAAAACGCCGGATCTGTCTGGACGAAACGCATATACGATACAAAATGTATGCACATACAGCTAAACGCGTCTCCGTGTGGACGGGGTCCATATTTGTAATTACGCATTTGTAATGATGTAATTCAGTTCATTTTAAATATATTAACTTTAAATGGAATATCAAATAAAACTACAGTTTAAATTGAATTACATTGCTTTAGAGGTTGTTAATGCAAATTTACTTTACAGTAACATTGAATTGAATTGAAAATGATGTACATCTACGATAAAATGGAAAATATGGAAAATTTCTCCTTTTGTGTTTCTCTGAAATAAGAAAGTTATGCTGGATTGAAAGGACATGAGTCGAGTAAATAATGACAGAATTAAAATTTCTGGGTTGTTGTTGAAACTGTTCCTTAAAAATTATGCACAAAGCACCCAATTGTTGAACTTGCTAAAAATGGCAAAATCTGGCTAAAACAGAGGTAATGCATCCTTCTAGATATCATAAGTCACATCAGAAGCAACACAAATAATAGCATGGAACATACAAAAGCAGTAACTACAGGCAACATGTCCTGGTTTGAACATAAGCTTTGTGAATTAAGGCAGGCTATGAATACAGCATATGGCTATATCATACTCTGTGTATAGTCCTTCTTCTTAAACTGATTGACCAAGTAGTACTAAAAAATGGGCCAGTGTGACCTTTTTGCATTTGTAGTGCTCATGTAGGCCATACATATGTGCAGTCCATTTTCCCCATCCGCTCACAGTTTCCAGGCTGGATCTGGACCAGTTGGTGTGCAGTATTGATGCTCAGTAGGGACGTTTGGGTCAGAGAGACACATGCTCCTTTTGAGAGGACGTACTCTAGACAGATGGGCTTCTCAGGAGTGAAGGTAAATCCTGTTTGACTGGCTCTGTGCTGAACGGAGAGAAGCTTAAGAAATCAATTTCAGACCCATTAATCTCCTCTTTTCTGCTCTTGTCATCTGTGGCTCATGTCTGGCCTGTTTTGTTTAATGCAGGGAATGACATGACACAAATTCCAATTCTTTATTTCGATTTTTGCCCCAGTTTGGTGAAGTATATCAAGACAAAATTGATTTGTTTTGGGACAATACACACAGATATTTATACAGCAGTGCAAAATGTCATCTATACTCTCATGTCTGTTTTTGTTCAAGCTGCATTAGTTTGGCCCAAATTTGCTTTCCCTTTCAAGACTACAATATGTTCAGAGCAAAACTAAAGAGAGACAAAACAGAGCGTTAAAACAGTGACAACTGCACAACCAAATTACCTGAACCGTTTTGTCATTTAGTTTCAAGTTATGTGACAGACTGTTGCACTAGCTCCTAGTTTGCTCTTCAGCCCGAGCAAACACACCGTCTAATTGGTGATATTCTGAGCATGCCATGTTGTCATATTGATATTCAAAACTTCTCAAAAGCCTTAGACCCACATCAGCCTGCGGACTTGTAAATAGATGATGAGGGATGTGTCACCTTTTAAAGTAAAGGAAAACCAGAACAAAATAACAAGGAATATTTCTAACCTGTAAATGCAGGTGCAATTATCAATTGTGGACTTTTGCCTATTTATTCATTTATTTATTTAACTTATTTATACTTTAACCTATTTTTAGTTTTGCATTCTTTTTGAAGTTTGAATATTTTAGTCTTGATTTGGTGCTTGGAAAATTTCTCCTTTTGTGTTTCACTGAAATAAGAAAGTCAGACTGGATTGAAAGGACATGATGACTCGAGTAAATAATGACAGAAGTGCACCTGTTCTGAATGCAGAAATGTCCTTCTCTGGACATCAGTAAGAACACTTGCATGCATTTATTGTGAATGACACCAAATGTGTACAGTTTCGTTCTGAGGAAGTCAGTAATAACTACACAGGACATCCATAAGTTATTTTTCCTTCATATCACAGTAGGAGCAACATTTCATGAGGCCCATCGAGGCAAAGCCAGTCTGCCAAATGAGGTCAGGCTCTGCTGGAAGAGCTCTCGAAACCCAAGCTGTTGCTGTAATAAGGTGAGGGTATGGAGCGTGGAACTGAAGAACCTTCCAGCACTTCCTCTCCATCTGGAACTGAAGGTTGTCAGGGGGATTTTAGGTCAAAGGTCTTTGTCAGCTTTCAAAGCTCCCACCTCATGTCCCTCCTAGAAAAGCTGCACATGCCGAAGGAGAATGGAAAATTGGGCTTATAATTGGCCACACAGAGCTAGATCCGCAAGCTTGTTGAATTCATTGCCAGCGCAGGTATTGATTGAAGAGGAAATGCACAGGGATATTATAAATGTGGAATTCAAAAATAATAGCTGTTGTTATTGTGTGAATGTTTAGTAGCGCAGTATGTGTGTTTTTAGATGCTGACCAAGATGATTTTGTTGTACACTTAAAGGGCTAGTTCACCCAGAAATGTGGTCTGCTGTTATTTTTTCCAAGTGATCCAGTCAGTTTTGGTGAAAAACAAACAATCTTTAAATAATTTTCTAAAATTTGCCCTGTGCATATTCACGTCCCACTCTGGTATCCGCATCACATTAAATTTACAAAAGTGATTTTATATACATAGAAATCATATTAAATGCAAGTAAAGTGTCTACTTTCATGTTTCAAATGACTTTTGTGAAAATAAAATGTCAAAATATGGGTGAATTAATATTCCATCGTCATTTAGTGTAACAAATATATTTATGTAAAAATGAAACATGCTTATTCTTACCATACTAAATTTTATTATATTTAAAAAAGATTGTGCGATAAGGTAAAACCTATGGTTTGAAGGAAAGTGGCAAAGATTGATAAAGATTTAAAATGACAATTAGTTTTTGGGGGAAACTGTACTGTGATTTTTAAATAGAGTCCTTTAATGAAATCTAATGATTCTTGTTCTATATGCCTGACCAGATTTTTGGTAACGTATTGTTACACTGGATGACATTTATGTGGGTTTCTTCTGTAAATCATGGTAAAAAGTTATGATAGTAATTTTTATTTAGCTCAGAATCAATCATACAATAATCAACTCAATCAATCAATCAATCAATTCTACATTAAAATAAAATTCTAATAAATAAAAGGTAAACAGGACACATTCTAATATAAGAAACATATAAAGCTGTAGTAAAATGATTGTTTTGATGATTTGAAATTACATATGACAATGTACTTAAGTCCTACTTAAGTCAGTCAAAAAGCACTTCTAAATTCAGCGAATTACATGTATATACATTTAATACATTTCATTGTAATGTAATGCACTGAATACATTCAGTTCTATTTAATATATATATATATATATTATTATATATATATATATATCTATATTAATATATTTTTTTTTTTTTTTTTTTTACATTTATTTATTTTAGTGAACTCACCCATAAAACATGGTGCTTTCTTTGGCGTTTGGAACTGATAATTGGGAGTTTGCGTCCACCATTGCTCACTGCCACCTCAAGCCCTTCTATTAATAAATGCCTTACTCGCCTGCGTTCTCCACCAATTAGCCTCAGTATTCCTGAGTTTTTCACTCCTTCATTTTCCATTAGTAAGACAGTGACTTATTATGCTCCCAAGTTTATGGGCTCAGATTAGCATAGCACAGTTTTATTTCTTCATCTGATAGCTTTCACATGTCTCTGTATTGAAATAGGGGATTGAATTTTCATGCTACATTAGACACCAGTCAAAATGAAGATGCCGCTGTCTCATTGCAGATGCCTCCAGGGAACGGGGAACTACAGGCCTCTCCGTAAGAAGAAACAGAGATGGGACTGTCTTCCTCGTGTTGATTTAACTGTATGGAGCCACTTATTCCCACTTACTTCCAGTCAAAGCATTTCTGAATTAATTTGCTTTTCTTGAGTATAAAGATGGAGAAAAATACACTTGCATAAGGAGGAAATATTGATAGAAATTCCTCAAGCAGTCAACATTCATTTTCCTATGAGACTGGAGAGGAAATGAAAATGGAGCATTATTTATTTATGATGAGCACAGATCAGCTAAAGCAGGGAAGATGTTCTGTCAGACCAAATGCTGGTTTACCAAGAACACAGGCATCGCTGTAAATCTGTGAGGTATTAAAGTGACAGAATTACCAGTCTTTGAATACTGATGCCTTTTTAGAGGCATTCCTCGCACATTTGAGTGTGTGATATTGATATATTTGGGATGGGTTGCTCTCTTTTTAATCTTTGTTAATTTACTATCTCATTGCGTTCGGGTCAGTCTGTCCGTTTAACTCCTGTGAATAGCCAATACAGATGGATAGGCTTACACGACACCTGACCACATGATTGACCCCGAAGTTCACCCTCTTTGACCAGAGCTGTTGAATGAATTTGATGATGCTCATATTTGTACATTATAAAGAATGAAATTCAGTGTTTCAGCACAAAATCTGTGACTTGACAATTTCTATCCATTTTATCTCAGAAATCACTTCCAGGACTATATTATTGGAGCACTTAATAAAATTGTATGGAATTTGAGCAAATTTAATGAATTTACTCCTCTGAAAATGATCTTTGTTTCATATTGATAATGGTTGGTTTTCCTCAGCACAGAACAGAAGTAAATATATGCAAGGTTTACTTTATAATAAGAATAATTTCATGATTCAAACATGTTGATAAACATAATAAACATAAGCTAATTAATATAAACAAATTACCACTAACACATGTGCAAACAGATTTATCTTTTCAATAGGAAATATTATACGTTGACCTTACTATATATCTTATATATATATATATATATTATATAATATATATATATATATGTACAAGAAGAGCATTCTATTTCATTCCATCTATTTCTATTTTATTCTATCTCATTTAGTTTGTGTATTGGTTTTCACTCCTAATCTAATGATCGTACTACACAAAGTACAAATATCATTCTTATTACATAACATAACCTGCTGACTTTACAAGGCTATAACATATTTTGTAAACACTAACTATTTATTTATATATCCTCCGTTACATTTTGACTGTTCCCACTTTTCATTAATTTAATTTAAATATAATAATTAAATTTTATTAATTTAATTTAATTTACTTTCAAAGCAGCGCATCTGACCTTTTCACTCGTACCTACTTCTCATGACAGGGTGCTGATGTAGGTCAGAGAATCCCACCTCCCAAGCCCACCCACCCCGTGAGGTTCAGGGTGGGAGGGAGTTCATGGTCTAAGTGATAATCGTAGGGGTCTGTGGAGCTTTAACTCTAAAAGCCTGAATCCTTCACCACAAAGCCTAAAGGGTCCATAGGACAGCGAATCCACAGTCCAGAGAATCAGCCTGGCTTCTGAAAGTCAGAAATACATGCAATTTGCTTGTTTGAGTGCATGTCTGTATCAAAAAAGATGTCAGGGATCATGTCATCATTAGAAATTAACTCACATTTCTGGATGTGAAGCTTTTGTGCTGGATGCAACAGTAATGCTTTTCTGAAAGAGCCATCTTTATCATTGGCTTTCTGGCCTGTGTGTGTGTTAGAGTAGCATTACAGTAATGACCCCTACCCCTACCCTCTCCGGACCAGCGGACGCCATCTTGGCTCTGGTTTTGACAGGTTACAAGTTTTACATAACAAGGAATTCGCAGCAGGCTCCTGGTTGTCGCAGCCGATGCAGTGAGATAAGAAGTAATGAGAGACGCCCCCGCCGATCACATGCTGCTCATGCGAGTTTCCTGCGCCTCTACGTTGGGGTCTGAATGCAGGTTCATGTCAGTCTGCAGGAGCCCATGTCGCCAGCGAGAGGCCTTTCTGCGCTTTTTAATTAAACATACAGGAAATTTACCAGAGCTGAGTGCCTGATGTCCTTTACAAATCCCCGTAAGGTCATTGATACAGTCTCTAAAAGAGCCAGAAGCCGTCAATATCAGAATATGAACGCACACCAGCATATGTTAAATAGCACAAATATCCTTTATGTATTTAATCCCATTTTATTAACCAGTGTCTTTACTGCTGACCTCCAATGATTCACTTCAACCATACCATTAAGCAAAAATGACGTTAGATAAACATAACGTTTGTGTTTCTTTTTTTTTTTTTTTAATTGCTAAAGAGTGTTGAACTTTCTTCTCTTGCATCCTATTTTTCACGCAATCCAGAATGGCAGCACAAAGGTTTGTTTGAGCTGCGCCCTCTACTGTACATACTGAATTACTTTCTCATCTGAGGGTCGTATTTCATTCCACTTTTGGTGTAAAAGGGTTTTGGCATTTGCTAAAAATAGAACTTTTTTTAATTACAACAAACAGCGAAGGCCCATTTGGGGTGATTTCGTTATGTTCCTGCCATGTTTCTCAAGGGAACCTCAGTCATGGTAATGAAGGTGGTAGAGAGCGCGGTACATTCCTCCCCCCACCTAACATCCCTTGCCGGTAAACGAGACTCGAACCCGCAACTTTGGAGTTACGAGTCCAACTCTCTAACTATAGGCCATGCCCTCCCCTCAGTGTAGTAGTTAAATCAAGTCATGCTAAAAACATTCATAAGAGCACTAGACAAAGTTATCATCTATATAGTAATGTTATTAATTAAATCTATAATGGTAATATGTATTGCTGCATGAATAATAAACTGATAAAATTATCCACCCCTAACCTGTTGTCACGAATCCGGTTCATGGACTTCTGTTCAATTACCACCAAAGGTCGCTCTTCCATCTTAATGACTCTCTAATTACACAGACTTTCACATGTCATCCCGGACTACATTTCCCAGCAGCCATTTCACTAATCACACGCTCACCTAAAACCAATCACACACACTACATAACACCCACTCAGTTCCTGCTCAGATCGCCGAGTATTGTTTAGCGTGTATGCTGTTATCGTAGCTACTTTACGGAGCCAATTCCCCATCATTGGTTGAGTTTTCCATAGTCGGTCATAGTCTTGCCTTGCCTGTTTTCTCGTGTTCTGATTCTTGCCTGTGCATCCTGGATTAGCCCTTTCATCTCGCCCTGTTCGTATACCGATTACCCCTCGCCTGGACCATCGCCTGTGTTTAGATTAACCCTTTGGATTACCCTGTTTGGACATTGTTCGCCGGAGATCGACCACGCCCGTTTACTGGACTATTCTTGTGTCTTGCCCTCAATATACCTGTTGCCATTGTCGAACCCTCGCCTGTTTCTGACCACACCTTTAAATAAAAGCTTTGCAAATGGATCCGCACTCTCGTCCCTGTTGCCTCGTTACACCTGTATAGTAAAGTATTAACAAATTTTGATACAATAAATATGGTATAACTTAACATTGTTCATTCCTCCAAAACAGAGAAAACATCTTTCACAAACATCTCCATGTCTAAACACTAAAGTGTTTAGTGTATATAATGAGTTGTATTTGTAGGGGTTACTATAGCACAATTCTTAACCCCACACAAGACCTCACTAATTTCCAAACCCTGGTTACAGCCATGCTTGCACAAACTGCCAGGATTTTTAAATTTTTCTGATAAGACACTGGGATAATTCCAGCGTTCATTAAGTCATTATTGCTGCAAGATGTGGATAAACTGACATTTACTGATTAACGCTTGCTCATGATTTTGGCAGCAGTGCTAAAGAGGCACCTACGGTTGGTCTTGTGTTGTTTATAAGAAAGCAGAGCTGATTTGTCGTGTAGGAGGCTGTCTTTCAACGCAAGGTAAAGCATTTCAAGTGGAACATAATTTTCTTTTCCATTTTTATGAAGCTTTATTTGAGTGATGAAGTGAGATGAAGCTGCGTCAGGACTCCATTGTTCACCCAAAAACGATTATTCTATCATTTATCAAGTGTCATGTCACTCCAAACCAACTTTCTCTCTTCTGTGAAAGAGAAAAGAAGATATTTTTGTCCTTATAATGCAATTCTGTGCCTTTTTACTTTAAAGTGCATTTTAAATCTGTTTTAATAATCTTTTGTCGTGCTTTAAAGTAAAACACTTATTTTGATGTGTTGACTAACACACGAAAGCACACAAAAAGTACTTGATTATAACTTTAACTGTACTGTGTTATTCAATAATTCATTTAAAGTTAATATATTTTAAATGTACTAAGTTGCAACTTTATTATACAATGTGGTCATTTCCAAATACTATAAAAAAAATTACATACAGTATATTTTAGTTTTATACAATAAATGCTTCAGTACTTTATCAGTATATATATATATATATATATATACATATAGAACTATCAGTAGCGGGCCTGCATTTACAACCTAGGCTTCCGTGGCGTCCTGCATGATTAATCCATCTCTTCATACCATCATAATGATGCCACGGCAATTGAAACCATAAATATTACACAGTAATTCAGTATAACAGGGCACTACATAACAGATGGGTATCTTATGTAGCGAGAATGAATGTCATTACTAAAGAAAGAAACCCAATTAGCAATTGCGCAACACATCATCTGTAACGTTAGCTGAAGCATTAACCTAACAAAATGGCACAAATACAGTCCATCCGATGTTCTTACAGACATTTATTCACCCAAACGCATTTATGCCTTACAGATAGCATTGGTATAAAACCAATAAGGTGATTACATGTTTTTTAAAAGTTGATCTAACAATTAAATGTTCTCTTACTGCTTTATTTCGTCTTCACAAGTCTCCCCGCTGGTCTGCCAGCGCGCTGCGGGAGGAAAATACTGGTCAGCACAGCTTTATTAGGAAAGTGAGCAAGTAACATTAAAATAATTCATACAAGACGATGAAGAAAAGTGTATAGATGTGTTTTAACATACCTCTGTGACTCTCATCTCCCCGCTGGTCTGTCTCTGCCAGCGGCGCTGCGGCCGGAGGAAAAGCCTGGTTAATACAGCTCCACTCGGGAAACTGAGATATTCTTACGGAAACTTAAACCTGGTTTATATCGCGCAAATAACATCAGCATACAACGCATCAAGCGATAAAAGAGTCAAAATTGAAAATTAACCTACCATACTCTAGTGGTTTTTCATCTTCACGACGAGTCTTTCACAGAGCCGGTGCCGACGAGGTGTGTGGTTGTTTTTCGCAGTCATTAGGACTAACGTTACTGTTTTTAGATTTACTAAATATAGTAGGCAACTATTTTTTCAAAATGCACTGAAAATCTAAACCTGAGAAACAGTAATACAAGTTTTACTAAGTTTTAGTAAAATGATTTACAGTGATGCTGTTTGCTAGATAGTACGCTGATCATCCAATCAAAGGAGGAGAAAATGCGGACGTTACCGTTAGCCAGCTAGATGGCCCTGGTGCTAACAACTCGAAATCTGATTGGTTAAAGCAACATTTTCATTGCCATTGATTTTAAGATACAGACGCCTGCACTGTTGATTCTGAAGACCTTAAAGGCATATTTCTTGACCCTGGTAACACTATTGCTGAAATATGGATTGCTAAAGCTCTATATAACCGACACTTCTGAAGCAGTCCACCAAGAGAAAAGCTAGTTGGGAAATGAAGAGAATAGACTAGTGGAAATACATTTACTACACACTAATAATCGTGGTTCCGATAGTGTTTAGACCAGCAAGAGCTTTGCTGCCCGACGGCCCCACACGATATATATATAATATATATATATTATATATATATGTGTTTAAAAGTTTAAAATAAAAACTAGATATTTATATATAGTATATTAATAAACGAAAAAATAGGAAAAAAACTAAAACAACTGAAGTAATTATGCTGCCAAATTGTATATAAACTCCGTCCTAAAAATTTAACTTAAGTGAGGTACAGAAAGAAAACAAAGCAAAAACTCTGAGGTCAGCTAAAGGTAGTTAATCTAATGTAAACTATTATAGCAATTGTATTTGGTGCAATTAACATGCGTAAGTGCCCACTTTATTTATTTATTTATTCCTGTCATGTTTACAAGTAATATAAATTGTTATTTGTTTTATAAAACATATGTATTTATATTACTTGTAAACCTGACACGTATAACAACAATAAAAACAATAACAATAATAATAATACCAATAATACTAATAATAATGATGATGTTTGTAAATATTTTTTTTACAAATATCGTTTTGACAAAAACAATTGAAAAATGCTTTCAAATATCTTTTTTTATGTTCCACTGAAGGTCATTTGGAACAACATTAATAACAATGATAGCATTAGCTGATCAACTCATACTAAATGTTAACAATCGGGGGTTTTCTTTTTATAAGGTTTGATTGTGTCGATTAATTTTGCCTGATTACAAGGGCCATGGTTGTCACGTTCACCAAAGCGCAATCCCTCTTTTGGACAAGGACATCTGAACTGATTGAGAAGATGGTGAGTAAAACTGGCTATATCTTGTCATAAAGCAACCTATAGATGGCTCCATGTCTCCGGCAATCGAGAGAAGGGTGAGTACATTGGATCCTGCTAGATTTAGATATGATTTATAGCATGGGGGAGAGGGGGGGGAGTCACAACAGTCACCTGTTAGTATTTTCGATCCAGGTGTGGTTGAGACAAAGAGGGCAAGCGTTCCCCTTCTAGCAAGCCTGTATCGAGTCTGCTATAGTGTCGGCTGTGTCGAAATTCGCAGCCCTCGCCATATCACAAGGAGTACAACCTTGTTCTATGATACTTAACTGCGCTGTTCCTCTGCGACGCTCATTCCATATAATTACAACAATTAAATACAATTTTCCTCCCAAAGCGTTCCACAGAACAGCATGCTGTTCCCGTCTAAAACATGTATGTCGGTCCGGTGTACAAAGTGAAAAAATTGATGAACTCTGCTCATTAACAGAAGCCTAATATTAACCGCTGCGTACGGGTCCGTGTGTGCGCTCGCTCTCAAGCACGTCCGTGGGCTAGGATGAGGTCACTATCGCACACCATCTACTGAACATCGACTTACAATATTCGGCCTATATTAGTCATCACGTCATGGTAGTGGCATGTCCATCCAAGCCCACACGAGCTGCGTTCCACTCGACGTGCCTTCACTGGAGCGCACATGAAGAAAGTCGCAAACGCGTGATTGTGGTCATTGTCAGCTAGCGGTAGCTTTGAATCGTGATGTCGCAGTCTGGTATACGCTTATGGGTCTCATGACTATCACAGCTTCTCCTCTAGTGTGTGCCGTATGTCAACATGAGTGGGTAGTGCGTGTCGTGTGTCGATTGACATGCGGGCGGTGCGCCACCTGCTCAGGAAGGGATATTAGCATCCTCTGTATTGCCATGGATAATTTTGTGTTAGAAGGAAAGTGACACATTCTGAAAGAGTGTAATATCAGCTTTATTTGGAAATAAATGTACCTTTATTACTGAGAAAAAAATGGAACATCATGAAGTTACAATGTAAAATACATTTTTGTTTTATCTATTAAGTATAATATACTTTATATTATTAAAAACTATTAATAATATCCATGATGATGATGATGATGATGGACAACAACAATATAATAACCGAGGTGGGGCTTGCAGATGGGATGGGGGGAAAAAATAATTAGTATTTAGTTATTGCCCTATATTCACAAGTACTATCAATGATCATTATTCATATTACTTGCAAACCTGACAGGTGATAATAATAATAATAATATAATTAATAATAATATTATTACTGAAACTCCAATTGCAGATGTGGTTTTGATTTGCCGTCGACAAAACACATCCCGAGTCTCATAATATCAAATAGTCCGAACACATCATTAACGCATGTAAAATAATGGCATAATACTATAACATTTTATTATATTATTATTATTATTATTGTTGTTACCTGTCATGTTCACAATAATACTATTAATAATAACAACAATAACACACAATTAATACACTATGACAGAATTTTGCAAATATGTAAATTATTATTATTATTATCATTACCTGTTCATGTTCACCTGTAATACTAATAATTATGCAAACATCATTTCATTAGTATTTATTATATTTGTAAAGCGTTTATTGTTCACATAGTTTCGAATCATAGACAATCCCAGATGTTCGAACAGCACACACCAGGATCAGGTTTTTTGATCTTCCTCATGGTGTGAATTCAGTTTGGCTGAGCTGCCGATTTATCTCAAGTGAAACAAAAACCGTAGGCCACCCACGTATTTCACGGCTCGCTCATGAAAGCACAGCTTTTGATACGTCTGTATTTCCAACCCTTGACCTAACGCATACAGATACCAAAATGTTGACAGACGACGCCTGTCCAGAGACTTGAGTAAGGAAGAAAGGGCCGGAAGCTTTTCTTGTATGTGTCTTGTGCTGTTTTTATAGCAGCATATGGCCACAAAGCTGTAAAACCTTGGAGCTGGAAAGAGACAGGTTGCTTCCCCTCTGCGCTTCCTCACAGACCTCTTTCAGGACTGCCATGTTGTCTTTGTGAAATACATTAAAGAGTTAATGCAAAAATACCACTACATGCTACATTATGTTCTCCCACACGCTCTATTAATTCTAACAAAATAACACAACAAACCAATTCAAATGTCCCTGATCTGTTTCCTACAACCTGAGCAGTGTAAGCTGAAAGTGCCTCCTGATCAACAGTTACTGTAAAACACATTGCAAACTAAAGCAAGCGTCCTGTGTGAGCTTGTGTCTAATGATACAGAAATAAAACAAACACATTTTGCTGTTCAATGCAACACTCTCATGTCTTTGAGGTATATTATTGGTTGGATGTCTCTCAATATTTATTTATAGCATTCATTGGTTAGCTGACGGAGTGTAGTTGGCCAAAAACAAACAAACAAACAAATAAATAAATAAATCCATATCTGCAAATGTTTTTGTTTTTTAATATTTACAATATTAAGTAATCATTATCAAAATGAAGTGGGTTTTGCTTAATATTCATATGTATGTATATATTATTATCATTATTAATTTTGCAAGTGATACTTCTACTGCTATTACTACTAATTAACGCACCATACTGGAAGGGGGTGTTTGGGCAGAAATATTTCATTTTAGATTTAGATATTTGTGATGGAAAACAAGACAAAAATACAGAGTAAGAAAATCATTTACAAGCTCTAATATTGCACTCGTGGCATTGCACAAAAGTTTTTTGTTTGTCTCTTTTCATGATCATTTATTTTAGTGCCACATTTGGTCACATGAGACCCTTTCTTTGTCCTGTAGAAGTTAAGAGATATTTTTAAAGATAGCTAATGCATGTCAAGTAAATCTATCGAGTAGACAAATAAACAGTGAAAGTCAAGTAAGCCAGTTTCAAAGCAATGACCTGAAATCACAGCAGGTGTGGAAGTAAATGAAAAACGATCAATTTGAAATCAATGCGAGCAATCGGACACGCTCACCCATGTAAATCCTCTTTCCTTTTTTCAATGAACAACCCTCGAATTCAAAATACAAGTGATCTTAAAAGATGTGTGTCTCCTTCCAGACCACCCGAGCATGAGATCTGACTCGAATAAACATGAAGACCTTTTTAAAACGCTCGATATCTCAACCCTGTGCATGGTTTTGATGTGTGCTGTGGGTGGCTTGATGATGAAAGCTCTGGAATATCTCTGGCTGAAGTTTACTGCAGCACTTACACCTCGGCTTTTATATGCATTAGTGATGCGTTGAGACTCTTTTGATATTAGCGGGACGGGATGCGTTCTGTCGAGGTAAATCAAAGCCACATCTGCTGAAATTTGGAGTTTCATTATTGAAGAATAATAACATTTTCGACTGATTCTTGTAGAATTGTTTGGTGTTTGTTAAAATTAGTAGTTTTATTTGTAAATGCACCATGGAAATAACGTATTGTTTGAATAGTAATATTTACGTTTAATATGAACATTTAAAAAAGTTAAATGTTCAAGTTGAAGGGAAGATGCTTACCAGTATAACAATCTGCATTTACTTTTAATATGTAAATTAGATATAAGTTTAGCATGTTGGGGGCCGGTCAGGATGATGTAACATCAATCCCAGCCAATGTGTTATTAATGGAATAATAAAAAAAAAAAAAGTCTTTTTTAGTTCTAATTTAGTTTTCATAGCTCAAAACGAACCCTAATCTCTCTCTCTCTCTCTCTCTCTCTCTCTCTCGAATCATACTCTCTCTCTCTCATATATATTATATACTTAGGGGGGAAAAAAAATACATAAATATTGTGTTAATGATGAATAACCAATGACAGAGGCAACACCAGGATAAAAAGGCACGTTTAAAAAGGGGGGTACATTTAGATTAATAGCATATAATAGTGCGAGTGAGGGTTTATTCAATAATAGAAGCCTTTTTGAATCAAATTAACATGATTTCACCCAATTAGCCTTTAGATTTTAATGAATAGCAAAGAATAACTCAATAATTAAATTATTAATAGTGTCATTTTAGTAGCACTGAAATACTATTTTAGCTTTTATTAATGTTTTAAATTTATTTTTATTAATATATTTGTTCAGCATACAGCAATTACATTAACAGTCTTTTTTAAAATTCTATGTCGTCTGTTATTTCATTTTGTATGGGGTGTGAGTTTCATACATCAAGTTTACACTCAATGAAAACGCGAAGGTTTTTCCGCTAGCTAAAATAAATGAAATTAAAAAGTTATTTATTTTATTTTGTATTTTATTCTATTCTATGCAATATTTACTATTTTTAAAAAATATCTATTTATGGCTTTAGATTTACTTAACTATACTATACTCTACAAATCTAAAAACAATAATGTGTCCACTCTAATTACCAAATAACAAATAGCATTAATTAACTTCAAAACAGTTTCATATCTCTAGATCTTACAGATGTCAATATTCAGATGAAATAAGAAAATGAAGAGCATGAGAGTATTACCATTCATTAAATGTGTTGAAATGAAAATTCATGCCTTCTGCTCTACATCAAGAGAAAAAAATTAAGCTGGAGGGTCGTCTAATCCGGTCCTACCCTACATTTAAATATATCATTGTACATTATCACTGTACCATGCTACGTTTTTTTGTAAATGAAGTTGTAGAATGTTGATTCATGAAAGGCAATTACTGGAGAACATCTGGAGAATAACTGCAAAGAAATATGTGATAACGAAGCCCCTTTATTTACACACCCCTCTCTCCTCTACATGTGAAAACCCACCACCTCTCTTCAACCGGCTAAACTCCCGCGTCCCCAGAGGTAATGCACCGTACTCTCATCGCTCTCATTACCGGACTGTCTTTCCCAGCATCCGCCGGGCCACATGGGTGATAATTAATGCATTTGTGTGTCCTCTCTCTTCACTGACACATATTTCCTCATTGCGCCCATATTTCCCCATTCATTATAGTGTCATTAAGACATTAATTCCACCTGCTGTGATAACCTTTTGCTCGCGCTACTGCAGGGGCCCATTGCATTGCTTCAGCGGCTCCCACTCTACATAGAACACAAGTTGTACCATTTAAATGACTGGGCTGTTGGCGTGCTGTTATATAACTGGTGTGTTAAAAATAAATGCGGTGAACGTGTCTTTACACCCCATTTCCTCAGTCCCTAGGAAATTGGGTACACCGTGGCGGTTAGCCATAACGTGTGAATGTCAGCTTCGGATAATACTCTTATGATGGCTACATCTGTGGGGAAGGGTATACAAATATATAAAAAGAGGTGCATGACACATACATAGCCTCAGATATCGATTGGTTGTTTCTATAGCACCAAAAAGGAGGACACTTTGAAGGATTCAATGAAGCCAGGATATTATATATATTATATATAATATATCGTGATATAATATATCACCTACAAAATCTATAGATAGGATAGATATACGCATAGATAATAGATATATAGACAATAGATAGATAGATAGTACGATGATAGAGAGATAGATGGATATATATTCCAACCTTAGTAAACTCATCTTTCATGTCAATTCTTAAATTTACTCAATAAAGGCAAATTGAATGACACTATAAGACTGATACCAATCAGATGAAATCAATATCAATGAAATCCATCGTTGCACTGCAGAAGTGGCACAAAAGCTGCACCTGAAGTGGCTTTTAGATGTATTTAATGCAGCTCAGAGATGCCATGAATGCATTTACACTGCAGTTACAATTGCATAAATAATCTTATGAAATGAATGATTTAAATTTTTAAATAAAATAGATATAGAACCACAAAATAATTTGTTAAATATGAAACTAAAACTGCCAGTAGGTGGCAGCAAATCTTAATATGTGAATAATCGTTTTACTAATTCAACCGATTCGTTCAAAACGACTGATTTATTCAGGAAGGAAGAACTTGCTGATTTCAGAATCACATTCTACACTTACTATTTCTTCCATTAAAATGTATGCTAAAAATAGTAATACTAGTATACTAGTATGCATTTTCAAATTTAGAAACAGTCTTTATGAATGGCTTATTGGATCTTTGACTCACTTTATTTGTTCAAAAACACTGAAACACCGAAATCAACGAAACGCCAGAGTGCAGGTCAGAGGTGCAATGATTGGTGAAATAGACCAAAACAGTGCATTTTGACAATATTGTGTCTAAAGTGTATATCACTTGAACATAACATTCACATTTTTTTATTTTTATAACATTGTATCAAGTATAAATTAGCAATCTTAAAAAAAAGGGGGCAAAGGCGTGTCTCAAGTCTGCGCCGGTAGACGGACATGGTGTTTCAAAACCACCCTATATAGAGCTGAAAGCTACACCTTCATGCCTGCACTTCATGAGCTTAGTTATGGGGCAGCACGTGGCCTAAATGTGTGCTATTCCCTTGTGAAGGACAGGCGGTTGTGTGTTAAAAGTAGCATTTATGGAGTCATTTATCAGCACTTATGCTTTTAGCAGCACTAGGTCTTCTGTTGGTGAAACAGGGCGAATTTGTTCATCCTCCTACTGTGATAAATGGCTTTTTAGAATTCTTAAAGTCTACTTAATGACACCGAGGTGTCGAGTCGACATCCCCCATGCTGCTCTCAACACCACCTTAACATTATGGACACAAGGATTCCTGGAGAGAATCCCTCCTGCATGTGAAATCCATCTCCTGTGTCAAAACTGCACTCTTAAAAATAAAGGTGCTTCAAAAGGTTCTTCAAGCGATGTCATAGAAGAACCATTTTTGGTTCCACAAAGAAGCATTCAGTCAAAGGTTCCTTAAAGAACCATCTCTTTCTTACCATTTTACAATCTGAAGAACCTTCTTTTGCCACAAAGAACCTTTTGTGGAACAGAAAGGTTCTTCAGATGTTAAAGGTTCTTTATGGAACCATTTAGACAAAAAGGTTCTTCTATGGCATCGTGAAGCACCTTTATTTTTAAGAGTGTGTGTCACAGAATGACATTCTCTGTGGAAATCACATCTAGAAATCAAGGCTTTGGTAATGCATTATGAAGGCATACGTTTAAATAAGTCATAGCCTTCTAAGCACACCTTCCATCATTAACCAGTCACCATGGTCTACAAGTTTAATAGAAGATATATATACTTAATAAGAACATACTTAAACGTGAACTGAATGTAATGTTTTCGGACAATATAATTGTTATTTACAATTAAATGAAAAAGTACAATCATTTAAAATTTATATTAAATGCAATTAGCTGAACATTAAAGGTGATTTTGACCCACTTAAATGCACCCACTTGATCACCACTCATTCATTTAAGCAGGACTTAAGTACACACTTTATATGTAATTTAATAATTACTTCTAGTGTCTTTGAAATATAATTCAAGTGTACTGCCAAATGTACTGAGTATATAATTTAATATAATTTCTATTGAAATTTAAATGTCATGTATATAAATATATTTAGTAAATGCACATTTATAATGAAGTAACATTTTAGCACATTTAAAATATATTAACTTTATATGTAATATTGAATAACACGCTAGAGTTAAAATTATTTTCAAGTACTTTACATGCTTTGGTAAGTCAGCACTTTAAAACACATCGAAATATTATTAAAAATAATAATGGAAAATGTACTTTCAAGGAAATTTTTTTAATGACATGATTACAAAGTGCTACTTTTAAAAGTGGGAAGAAAACGAAAGGGGGGGTCCGAAAGTATCTCTCTTTACGTCACTTATGTGGCCTTTAATTTCATTAATAGTTCTATCTGCAAGTACAGTTTTTTTAAAAAACATACTGTACTTTAAAGTGCACTACAAGTACACATACAATACAATTAAGTGCACGTGTTTTTCATAAGAAATATAGATTATAGATTTATTATAATAAAAACTCTCTGCACTTATAGGAAGTAAGTTGCTTTTGGCAGTGGTTAGTTAAACAGTTTAGAAGTTAGCAAAAATTCACCACTTAGAATCAAGTAATTCAGAAAGCCTAAAACAGAAAAAAGTGTGATCTTATTTGATTATCTAGGTTACTTCATACAGTAGTTCAAGCTACACTCAGAACTTTCATCTTTTACTTTCTCCTGCTTCAATTGGATGAGTTTAGTCCTTATCAGCCGCTTTCTTTTTTCTTGCACATCCTGAGGTGAGATGTTCCTTATGTTCTGTTCCCTGTGATCTGACAGTTGCACTTTTAACTTTTTACCACAGTGAGAAATCCACCCCACCTTCCAGCTCTCCCCATCTTTAACATAGTTTGTGAGAGGCGAAAACAAACTGCACAATATGTTGCTTTGCTTCCAACTTCCATTGTCAGGAGCAGCACACTACAGGATTATGATTTTATTTAAAAGAATGAAAATAAGTGGGCAAATCCAATTTAATGCGAACCGAGCACGCTCTGTCAAGTTTGTGTATCAACTTTCTTCTAAACGGCAGCTCCTACTAGAGACTCCTAGCTCTCTGTGCAGAGTCAGAATTTGCATCTTCAGTATGTCCTCTATAGAAACTCTATCCCTGTCTGTACATCCGACGGATGAAAGCTGCAGCCTCTCCTCTCCTCCGCTCCCTGGTACTGGCTCTGCTTACAATAGAGTCTGTCAGTCCAGCTTAGTACACTCATTCTCCTTTATTCCCCCTCTCTCCTTGACTTAATTTTCAATCTCCTTGTTACTCGGCCTAAAAATATAGTTCTGCTCCATGTAAATGCACGAGCGGCTCCGCTGGGAGCCATCAGCCAATAAATGTATTGCTTCCTCTTAAGAGAGAAGCACCAAAGAAAAGTAAAAAAAGTGCTGTTAAACTGCACTGAATCTCTAAAGAATAACTGACATTATGGCATACACTGTAATACACCCACACACACACACACAAACACACACACCACAAACAATATATATATATATATATATATATATATATTATTTTCGTTTCTTTTAAAACAACACAGTAAAGGCAAATGTTAAGGCGCCATGATATATGGTCACATAAATTCACCATAATACAAATAAAAATATACAAAGAAAATAAATAAAATGGCAAACTGAACTTTTTTATACATATGTAAAATCACTTTTTTACGTACTTGACATTGATGCCATAGTATACTATATATAATATATATACATATTATATATATATAATATGTATATAATTTAGAATATATACACATAAATTATTATTTTATTTAAATTTTTTATTATTTATTTTTTTAGTTAATTACTTATTAATTTAGCTATGACCTCTAGCTAAAATAGCATATGCATATCTTATAATTAATCTCAAGGTTAATATTTTAAAAGCCTCACGAGAGAGCAGATCTTCTTCCACTCCAACATATGGTTCATATGATCCAAAATTGGCTGCCTCTAAAAACCATTAGTTTTTGCGGAATCCCACATATTTCATAATAATGGATTCCAGTATGTTTCTGGTGCCGTGCCTCAGTTATTTACAAATAGTCCCGTATGTCAATTCTGTGAGGATCATAAGTGCGCTCGACTCCCCATCCATATTTCTGCATCTAATTATAATTCTTTGTAATCTCACAAGCATCTGACATTCATTTCTACCCTCCTGGGTCCACAGACGAACACAGTACTTCATCTTCAGCGCAGGACCAAGCTCGGTGTTTAAGTCTGTTGACTTTCATTTCCAGTTATGGTCTTTTGAACATAATTACAAGCAACTCCGAACACTGTCATTAATTATTCAAGCCTGATACGTGTCCATAATTGATAAGGACCACATGAGTCCTTCCTTGGCAAACACCGCAAGAGTTCCCACTATTCTCCTTGAGTTCAAAACACTTTTGCCTACTAAACAGCTGCTTTTTTTTGGCTTTGCACCCCTCAAGTTGGACAATACACGCCAAGCCCCATGAATAGAAGCCACTACATACATCCGCACACATGACACGCTGCTATGAATCGAAGAGCTCTGGTCTTCTGTGTTTGCAGAATGTGACAGAGACTCTGAGACTGACTTTATCACGTAGCCAATAAAAGCCCACCTGTTTTCCACCCAATACTAATCTAATCCAGTCTTCAGCCGCCTGCTTTGGAATTACTCATATGTCATATTCCATCTAGGCCCCAACAGTCTCTAGGCAAAAGACATGACTGTTGTTAACACAGCGGCCCGATACGCACAGTGACAGTTTCACACTCCGCTATAGTCCAGCTGACATCATACATCAGAGTCGCTTTAACTGCCCTTTCCTTTTGCATGCATTGCAAGAGAGAAAATAACATGTATATACATGACATATACATGATAGCATTATGGCTTTACAGTGTATAAAATCCAAAGTGACAGATTTGGCACTGTGTGCAAAGAGAAAGGTTCGTTGGGTCCACAGATCCTAATGAAAGGCTTTCAAAGTATGGCACCCCCCCACCAAAAAAATAAAATAAAAAATAAATAAATATATATATTGTGTGTATATATTATTAAATACCAATCTATTAACTTTAAAATGTAATATTGAATAATTATACGGACCGTTCAAATTATAATCAAGTGCATTACATGTGCTTTAGTATGATAGTCATCGAAATGTACTTCTTTAAAGAATCTTGAAATGTGCACTTCTTAAAGCATGACCAAAATATTTTTTAAAACACAATGTTTCAAATGTAAAACTTAAAGTTTACATTATAAGTCAATTTTTAAGTGTCCATTAACTGTGTTATTAAGAAACATAGTTGTTGAAATGTACTCTCTTACAATTATACTTAATACAGTTAAGTGGCTGTTCTCAAATGGCAAAAAATACATTTTAAAATATATTTTTATACAATGGACAAAAATTTGTTTAAAAAAATATTTTGTAAATAAATTTTCTACCAGGGTATTTTTTTTTTAATTTTTGGGATATTTGAAATATAAGAAAACAAAACAAAAACAAATGGGACAAATTATTGAAATATTGAACATTATAAATCCAGTTTGATCTTAGGAGAGGCTATTCCATCCGACCATGCATTAGATGTACTACGTACTGTATATTGAAAATATGTATTTTCTTCCCCTAAAATAATTTTTGTTTAATATATTGTGATATAGAAGATTGAAATTAAATATATTTCAAAATAAAAAATTTTTTTTACAACGTACAGTTAAACATGTTTTAGTATATTTTGGGAAGATCACACACACACACACACACCACACACACACAAACACACCACACACACACAACACACACAAACCACACACACACACACACACCACACACACACAACAACACACACACACATGTCTGGTCAGCTATCCTTGTGGGGAATCTCCATAGGCGTAATGGTTTTTATACTGTACAGACCGTATTTTCTATTGCCCTACACAAACCCTACCCCTAAACCTACCCCCTCACAGGAAACTTTCTGGATTTTTAGATTTTCAAAAAAACTCATTCTGTATGATTTATAAGCATTTGTACCCGTGGGGACCACAATTTAGGTCCCCCACCGTGACACAAGTCCCCATGAGACTGTGTGTAGTCAGGTTTAAGTCCCCAACAGGATATATAAACCAGTACACACACACACACACACAAACACACACACCACACACAAACACCACACACACACCACACCACACACACACACACACACACACACAACACACACACACACCAATATACTTTAAAGATTTGAAGTACACTACAAGTGCACATTCAACACAATAAAGCACACTATTTTTTCACATATAAATAGCAATAAACTTCAACTTATTTTGCATGTTTGTACTACAGACATGAATGATACCTGAAATCATGCAGCTGTCTGCATGAGAAGAAGTGTGCTATTACGTTTCTAGGCAATTGGACTTGCTATTTTCACTTGCTGGATGATAAAACAGGTTGAAATATATATACCGATATCAGTTAGGCTCTCATTTAGAATACTGAACTTCTTAAAATTGTAAAATCTTAAAATATATTTTAGTTTACCATAAATGCTTATCAGTGCATTCAGCAGTACACTTTAACCATATTTCAAAGACAGCAGAAGTAACAATTAAATTACAAATACAGATGTACTTAAATCCTACTATAAGTTAAAAAAAAAATCACTTTTAAGTTGTATTTTAAGTTAACTTGTATTTAAATGTAAATTTAAACTTCAATGCATTTTTTATTGCATTTTACATGCAGTTAACTATACAAAGTCATATTGATTACATTTAGTTTTCACTTAAGTATATTCGTTTAAAGTATATTGTTTCTGTTTGACTTGAATTAAAAGTATGCAGTTTTTTTAACAGTGGTTAAGATGGTTTTGGTAATATATGTTTGGTAGTTTGTGTGTTGTTTGGTGCAAAGTCGATGAATTATTTATCACAGGAGTCTATTATTGGCCACCTGAGTGCAGTCATCTAAAGTTCACATGAAAAACGGTACGTTTCATCAATGGTTTAAGTTGAAATGACTTGCTCTTGCTATTTTTTGCCCTTTTAAGCACTAACGCAATCAAGTGTTTTTAACCCATGTTGACCCCCTCATGCAGTGAACAGAATGCAGCTCATGCGACATCAGTTGATTCGGCTCCCGCAGGCCACAATAAGGCTATATAAATAACACGACCAAAATCTGATGCAATCTCCCACTCACTGGGGGTCCCAGCCAAACGCTAACACTGAGCACAAGCCCTGATCAATATCAGGAATCAGGGTATTATGCACCTTTAAAGTGCTACTTGTGAGATCGATATGTTATTATTTTTCATCTGCTGGCAAATGTATTGCATTTAATTCTCTCATTATTGTTTTCCCATTTCCATCAGGGCTCCTCTTTTTGGCCCCATGGTGCTGCGATTCTTTTATCCTTTCATTACACCTGCCTTTCTTCACATTCTGACCACTTGGAGGATGTTTACTTGTGTATATATATTTTTTTGCAACACAGCATGTTGTGAATCTCTCTAGACAATGGCATTCAGCATTCCTCTTTTTAGTGGCAAAGCAAGTTTTAACATTGCTCATATTTAAGTTAAGGGATTTGAACAAAACCTCACTTGTGAAAATATAAGTACACTTTATCATACTTTAAAAAAATAATTGACTTTAAAAGAATATACTTAAGTGTAAACTTAAATAATGTTTTCAAATACTTAATTAGTGATGGGGGTAACGCATTAAAAGTAACGTGTGTTACGTAATCAGATTACTTTTTTTCAAATAACTAGTAAAGTAACACATTACTTTTTAATTTACAAGGAAAAAAATATCTACTTAATTTTACAAATAAGTAACACTAGTTACTGTGTTTTCCCATTTACTGACTGACAGACCTTCTGTCCCCATGCTGAGAGAAATCAGGAGTGAGTGCAGAGGTGTTGCGTGCGCTGTGTGAAGCCAGACACTGTGTTGACTTTAGATTAGAGCTAGAGATCCTTGTGGAGCGATGCCATCTTTGATGTCCGAGGGTCAACTGCACAATAATGCAGTATGTCATCTTATTGCATCAACAGGCGCCATAAAAGACTGGGAAATGGTCCAAATCAGGTTGACACACGATCCGGCCATCATTTAATATGTACTAGCACAACCATACCTTTATGTGGTAATTTTCTATGTTCCCCATTTGACATTAACACAGTGGGCTTTGCACTGTCTGACCTTCGATGATTACATGCATACCCGATGACAATGTAAAAACAGAAAAGCAATAACATAAAAAACGTGTGACGATAGTGTGTAGCTCCTTTCTTCTCCTGTGGTTATTCTCAAATCGGCCCATCTACTGTATATGACATGACTTTTGCTTCAGCCTTAATAGCTTATGCGGTTTCACTTTTGGTGGGAAAGGGCTTTGGTATATTCTGTGTCGCAATAAGATATATTTGTAAAGCAAACAAGCAAGCCCGAGCCAGCATGACAAAGAACTAACACAAAATTAACGCAATGGCAATTTACTTGCCAGTGTCAAAAAAGTCACTAATAAGCACACTAAAAGTTAATCGTTTTTTTAGGGCGTAAACGCAATATTGTAAGCATTACTTGAAAAGTAACTGTCAGCGCACAACACTGACCTTGTTAACCGGGACAATGAAATGAAAATGATTTTGTGTGCAAATAGGTAATATGTACACACTTGCAATTAGCTGAACTTTACAGTGATTTCTGACCCACTTAAGTAGGACTTAAGTACATAACGTTCATAACTACTTTTATTCTAAACTATAAAGTGTACGGACCGAATGTATGAAGGCAAATTTGTCTGTAACATGTACAAAAATGCTTTAATGTAATTTCAAAGAAACTTGGACTGTTACGCAGATTCAAACATAGAATTAGGAAAATTGTGTGGAAAGAGTCTGAAGTCGCAGTTCAGCACATGTTACTATACCTTTAACATTTGTAGGAAGTTTATCAGGGTATCGAACAACTTCTCATGTAATTTAAGGCCTGATCTGCATTTTGTTAAGTGTATCACAAATAAGTGTACTGTCTCACAAAGCATAATTAAGTATTATTAAAAGAGTTTTGTAAAAATAGCGTTCTCCATTATCCAAAGTGCACTATTCTTTTTGACATGAATGCTGAAGCCTTGTGTTAAGAAACACATTCCTGAAAGTATACTCTTTTTAAGTACACTTAAGAGGCTTTTTATTCCATTAACATTATATTATCTAAAGTACAGTACAAACATATACTTTAAGATTTGAAGTACACAAGGGCACTTTCAACACAATTAAGCACACTTATTTTTCACAAATCCTAAGCATTATACTTGAACTCATCCTGCACGTTTGCACTACAGACATGAATGGTGCCCCTTCGACTAGGTAACACATGTTCAGCTTACGCTGCATTAGTACAAGATAAAGCGATTGCTATGTGTGTTCTGCATAAACCAGGGTTTGTAAAAATTGCCATAACTGACTGCGTCATATCTGGTGATGGAATTGATATACATGAAACATTCCATAACTCAGAAATTGTTGTCTTAGTGCGTCACGCAGAAACCTGTGCTATGTGTAGCAGTTATGTTTATATTGGGAACTATATTAAACCTATCAAATCTGAACTTAAGACTTACAGATGAAATCTCCCTAGCAATGCCCAAGCAACTATATACAGTAGCTTTGCCCTGGCAGCCACCCATAGCCATGGGCCCCGCTAGGGTTTCATTGGCCCCCTGGCTTGGGCCTCCATAAGTCACAATCGGTAGTGAGGTATTAGCATAATAACCTTGTTTGTAAATATTATTTTGAGGAATATTTAGGGTATTACTCCTTGTAAACTCTTGTTAAGGCTAAGCATAGACCTCCTTGTTCATAATGCTGTGTACATTATTCTTATTCCTTTGCTTAAAATGTTGCATGTCGCTATAGTGCATCGACAAAATCCATGTTTTGGAGGCCTACGAGCAAAGCCATTATGCCCGGTCGATTTTCTTCCTCACAGTAGCGGCGGGAGTTTAATGTATGTGCTCAGGGCTGCATCCTGCTTTAATCTTTATGGGAAATATCAAGATCAAACATCTATTAACTCAGTTAGAATAAAGAAGTTGCTGTATGCAGGGGCCACGCTAATCAGGTACGAGCACCTGAATGCATGCTGAGTCTGGAATGTATGGGAGGAATTAGCGGCGATTCTCATTTTAATGTAAATGAGCTTTTGAAGGCGATGTGCCAATCTCAGCGCGCGGCGGGAAGAGGGTTTACCGCTTAGCAAATGACAGTTTGGTGATAAATCATCTATAATTAAACAGTTTGGCACGAGCGTGTTGATGCCAGCATGTCTTTCCTGGTGGTCTCTTAATGAAGTCGAAAGTTCGAAAGCCGAATGTTTCGAACCCGTTCGGATCTGATAGCCTTAGGCGGATCCCTCAGTTTCTTAATCAGCTGCACGTTATGATATATCCTTCCCTATTTGCTTTTTAAACGTCCTCATACATAGTTTATGTGGACAAGTGCTCTCTTGAAGCTGAGAGCCATTTCTCTTAGTAGGAGATTAATTGCTTTTGATCAAAGTTGTCACACGGTGTTGCACTGGTCGTAATGGACTTCAAGCAGAACAGGTAGCGCAATGAACGAGGGGAAAACATCCAACGTTATCTTGTTGTTCGTGTTCCTGGTTGGGTAAATTTAATTTGTCCTTCTTGTTTACCCTCCACGTTTGTTCTGGGAGCAAGGCTTCAATGTCAGCGCTGATGCAGACAGCAGCTGAAACATGCTGTTATCAGACGTGAGAAAACCGGAGGTTGGGTTCACACTCGGCTCATTTGGAAAGGGCATATATCAGAAAGGACCATGTGACAGAGATTAATGTTGGCCCGGTACATGGAATAACATCCCCCTTTTGCCCTGGAACAACTTCCTGATAAAAGCACCAACATAACACCTTAGCATCACGCTATAACAGAAAGGCATTATTCTGGTAAAGTTTACGACGGACAGGCTTCTCATCTGCGACAGATTAATATTTTTATGTGCTCTGGTGTATATCATGCCTTGATTTGCAAGTCTTTTTTTAGTCTGGTGTAAAAGAAAATATGCAATCACATTTTCATTATGTGATATGTGAAAGAAGGACGTTATTCTTGGTAGCTGGGGGATGTAAAGTGGTCACATTCACTCCAGCTGTTGCCCAATCGCCATACTGCAAGTTTATGAAAAAAGAGAAAAAAAATAAAAGAATCAGGCCCGTCAAATAAATCTGGACACACTTATTTCCAATTCTTTACCCTTCACAGCGTCCTTTATACGCTGTCCTATTATACAGCGGCCCCAGAAGGTATCTGGACACATGCAAAAATGTATGAATGTATTTGCATTAGATAACAAAATATCAAACCGAGTGGCATTTATTTTGAAGAAAGACATCAAAACATTTCACAAAATGAAGTTTGTTAGATTTTAAGTTATAAAGTCAAGTCAAGTGTGTAGCGCTTTTCCACAATACACATTGTTTCAATGCAGCTTTACAGAAACTCATACTGTTTTGTCTATAATGATTTAGTGCTTTACATAGAGCCAGTTTAGGGCAATATGACCATATATAATGATAACACAAGTGTTCCTCTGGGTTTAGATCTAGCTGTATCATATTTATAGTGTTGTTGTAATAGAGATTTAATATTAGTCAGCACTGTTCTAATGAAAGATTTAATTGTTCAATTACGAGATTAAATATTGTTTGGTATTGTTCTATTAAGAGATTACCAACTAATATTTAATCTCTTAATAGAACAATACCAGCTATTATTAATTCTCTTAAAATAGAACAATGAAGAATTAGCGGTGAAAAGGCGTGGTTATTTTTGCGGCTGACCTTATTGAAAATGCATTTGTAGGAGTTTCCCTTTCAGACGCAACATTTATGGGAGGAGAGTATTAAAATGAATCAATTAGAATGATTTACTAAGGTTTGTGCTCGTCAAATTACTGGTATACGCACCATTATTTAACGCTCCATAAAAGCATTTCTGTCAGGACCACTATCGTCAAAGATGATTGACAATTAGCATACAGTTTGGATTGGCGGTATGGTTCTGTCCTGGGTAAGAACTCCCTGCGCATCCATGCAGCCTAGCATGGATGAGATCAGGGAAAGCAGTAATAACCCCCCAGGATAAACAGAACAGAACAAACATAAATGTATTGCAGATATCGTTAAAGTTCAATAATTGTATGTACACATTTTAGAATTAGTCTGATTCAAAGGATAATCAGAAGACTGGATCCTGACTGACAGAGGAGGAGCTGGGGATGGAGCAGGGTAATTAGCGATTGAGCAATGTGAAAACTGCTGATAATACTGAGGGACCTTATATATGAATGCTTGGATAGGTGTCGTAAATCCTATAGGTAGATGGGGATCAGCTGAGAGTCAGCTGATGCGAGCTTGACTAACGTGACCTGCCAGAACTAACGCTACGCTTGATGTCTTAAAGCAGACGCTAATTTGTGCTGCACTTGGTAGATTTTGTTGGTCATTATGGAAATGAATGGGCTTCAACGGGGCCTACACTTGGGAGGGGCCTACTGGCTGCAGCTAAATTATATTTTTCGAATAATTATTTGTTACACATTTTGGCCAGGAAAGTTTGACTGCATTTTTTTTTCTTCATATTACTTTAAGTACAGGCTATAATTCTGCTGCTGTGCAAGCGCCACCTTCTGGCAAAGACTGAATTTGCGTATTCACTTATATTAATATTTTAAGCAGAACAGTGTTGTAAATGTTAACTGGCATGTCAACAAGAACAATTTGAAATTTGACATAATTGCCAGGAAGCTAAAAAACAAACAAAAAATAAAAATAAATATCTAGGGTAGGGGGGCCTACCGTAATGCTGTAGTTCAGGGGCCTCTGGTTATCTTAAGGTGCCCCTGATTGTCAGTAAATCCCCCGCAGAAATTTCCACTCCCATTAGCGCTTTTTTGGAATTGCGCTCTCAAGCTAATTTGCCCTGTTTAGTAAATCTGGCCCTTAATCTCAACAGAACAATCCCGACTAATATTTAATCTCTTAATAGAACAATACCAGCTAATATTAATTATCTTAATCTCTTAATGGAATTAAGTATTATTGTTTTGTTAAGAGATTAACTGATTACATTTTGGTGAATATTCTTTTATTAAGAGATGAAATATTGGTCAGTTTTGTTCAAAGCGAGAATATTAATGAAAATATGATCAGTCATCACAGGAAAATTCTGGAAAAGTCTGATGCTCAAACACACGCCAGCGTGTTCAAATTAAGTAAGAATTTTAGATACGCCGGTTTTGTTTTAAGTGAGAGTGCACCATTCTCAGAGACCATCAATGAATATGTGACCGGTTGTCCTCAGAGAAAAACAACCGGTTGTCAAAGAGTCTAAATATTTTCCAAAAAAATAAGCAGCCAATTAAGCGACATTGTTGAGAAATACAGAGTAGGGCTTTAATTTCAATTAGTAACATTTATGATTTCAGGCAGAATTACATTGTGATTTCATTCCTTACTGTCGTTGAAAATTACTTATGACCAAATTATTTACCATGATATATAAGTCGTTTAAACTGGGAGGTGCTAGAAACTCATCACATAATGCTTTAATAAAGCTATAGATCTACTGTTCAACTTGACTTCCACGTCCACTAAAACGACACCAGCTGCTTAAAGTAATTGCAAAAATGGCTTAGAAAGCTGAAGTTAATTTTGAGAAAAGCTCTAGCATCATTTGTGTACAGATGCTGTTTGTTATCTAATGCAGTGACATTCAGACATTTTTAAGTGTGGCTTAATTGTCCAAATACATTTTGGGGTCGCTGAACATGTAACGCAGAGTCTTTTCTTTCTTTCCTAATGCTGTCTTCCTCTCCAGCCCCTCCCTGCATTTATTTATGCCCGACTCGGAGTCTCCACAGCCAGTATCCATCCATTATGTCCACCCCTCTTTAATTTGGTTGGCAAATTTAATTTACAAATGAATACCTTGCCTTTCTAATGGCCCATTGCGAAAGATAAATACACTTTTGTATGGAGAGTGTTTGATCACTTTTTTCCCCTCTCTTGTCTTCCTCTGTGATGCTGGTGAGCTGGATAGAGCGAAGCCATAGATGACAGCAGGAAGAGAATGAGTGCTTGAAATGATAAAGCATGTGCAGCTAATGTGGCGTCTTGATTGAGCAGTTTGCCGCACAAATGTATGCTGTAACATTGCCAGATTAATTAAACTTTATATTATTGCTGGAATCAGAGCTGAGCACTGAATACTGTTAATAGTGTATGAATACAAATGGATGTTGGAATTCAAAACATGTTTTAGCCTTTGTATCAACATATTTATTTAATATTATTTTTTTTTTAAACTTCGATCCTCTTGGTTCAACTGTCTGCTCTTTACATTGTGAATATACACATTCATGCATACTCATTCGTCTGCTTAAATGATTCATATCTTACAATTATTATTATTATTACTTTAGTTACATAATATCTAAAAAAATGAATATATCTTTCTATTAATTTGTTGAAAAGCCCAAACAAACAAACAAACACAATGTATTTATACAATATCTGGAAAATGAATATATATTTCTAAACATCCTTTGATGAACATCCATAAATAAAAATAACCAAGCTCAGATTCCCATTGTTAAAACACAGTTATTCTCACAAATTCATGTTTGTTTAAACAATTAATTGGCGAAAAATGAAAATACATATTGTTAATCAAAAAATGATTTTGAAGTAAATAAAACAAACATTACTGGAATGCATTTTTAAAATAAAACAAAATAATAATAAAAAATAATATATGTTTTCTACTTCAAAATGTCACGTTTAATTCAAACTAAAAAGGGTCCACTGAGCACAATAGAGGAAAATGAGAAAGTGTAGAACAATGAAAAGGCTTTCATTGAAGAGCATTAGATTATCAGAAAGAGGGGGAGAATCTTCACAGAAGTAATCAAGCCTTGATGAAATAAAGGAATGCGTTAAGCCTTCATAGAGTCCAACCGAAGCGCTGCGATGGCCACACAAACCCCAGAGCATTAGCACTCTCATTTCAAAGGTCTTAAAGACTGGGGGAACATGCAAATTGGTTTAAATGGTGATAGAGATTTCTGGAAACCAGTTAATTTGTAAGTTCTCTCTTCCAGTTGGAAATTGCTTTCAAAATTCCCAAAATTTCAAAATTTAAAAAATTCAAAATGTTTTTGCACTGCCCCCGTCTTTCATTGGTTGACAAGAAGGTAGTCCCGCCCCAAACTCAAGCGATTGGTTGAGAATGATGTTACGAAGTCAGCCAGCAAATGGCTTAATTATAGTCATCTTGGCACATTAAACTGATAGGAGATAGTACACTGTCAAAAAAAAAAGTTGAGAAAAGTTACAAATCCAAGGCAAGTTCTTTCTACCATTGCCTTAGTAATTGTACAAAGTAGCACTACTTTGTTTTGTTTAATTTGAATTTGTTCGTTCACTAAATGCAAAATACCTCATTTAGCCAATGAATTTGTTAATGAAAATGCAAAAAGACGAGCTCTTTACATCATATCTAACAATAAGCAAACAGCAAAACGATAATCCACTTAATTTATTCAGGCAGCGATGCATGCTGGGAACACCACAACCATCACAAGCCCTTAGCATTTCAGCAATAGGAAATTCTTTGTTCAGACAACTGTGTTTGACTAGTTGGGACAACATTTGGCTGAATTCTGTTGGTCTAACATGGATTTTTTATGTAGCTTCAACAAAATTACATTTTTTAGTATTAGAGACTCAAATTACACAAAAAACAGAACTCAAGAGCAAACATTTCTCTGCCTTTCACAAGGTGGCGATTTTGTATGAAATTGTACAATTTGATTTGTATGAAAATGTAAGGTTTTTAGAAAAAAGCAAGAAGGTCCATCCTTAAACCCACCTCTAAACTTAACCATCAACGGAGCGTATAAGCAGATCGTACAAAAACACACAAATGAGCTCATACAAATTAGGCACCAATTTGCAGAAATGTAGTTACGAATTACCATGAGAGTGTGTCGGCCTTCCTATGTCTAACTGAGAATGGGCTTTTCTTGCTAATCCTTCATTTACTGCAAGTGTATACATACTAAAATTACAATTATATTTTCAGCTGATATATGAAAAAAGGTAAATATACAATTTAAACTCAAATATGCTTATCAACACTGGCATTGTTCAAACAGCTGAACACTGACAAAAGAAGTCAAGGACATCGGCCTGAGAAAATCACGGCGTTGTATCTAATCTGACCATGCATCTTTCCACCTGAGCTGTGCACTGATGGAGGCACGATTCCATTAGAAAGCTTGTGAAATTTAATTTCCACTCTTTGCTGAGGACACTGTTGATTGGGCTATTCTCAGACAATCTAGAATATCTTAGAGAGGTTGACAAAGACTTGCTGGGGTACAAACCGCAAGATCTAAAGACTTTTGATCAGCGTAATGTTTGGTGCATTTTGTAGTGTATTATAACTTATGCAGCCTACATGACATGTAACATGGCCAATCACAATTTGCTTTGGTTTTAGATGTTGTTTTGGTGCAATTTCACTTGAATATGAGGCTAAAAAAAGCACCAAATGTGTAAAAATCGACGTTGGCGTGTAAATGAAACAGTGTTAGTCATCAGTTGGCCTGTAATTTTTTTAATTAATTCCAGGGGCACTAACAACACCCAACCAAAACGACCAAAACAACGAACCAAAAAAATTAAAAAATACCGACCACCAAAAAAAAAATGAACCTGAGATTGCCATATAGTTTACCGTGTTATTGAATCCAAAGACTGGGTGGTAATTTTAGGAATGTAATCTGATGCGCTATGTGTTTCAGAGTGAAGTGCAGCACTGTGATCTTTTCATGGTTCACAGTAAATGCTGCCCCACACAAACACTATCCCTGCAAGTACTGTGAATTTGAGTTGTTTATAACACTATATAGTTGCTTATAATTTGCAATTAAAATGCAATCCAAACATCTTTCAAAGTTTGTAATGAGAATGATTTATAAATCTGTTGTCAACAAAACAGAAGCATTTCAAAAGAGATTTTCCCCCTCCTTGCGGTTTTTGTTAAAGCAAAGAAGAAACATGAAACAACACCCCGAAATTATTTGTATCGTAATTGTACGGTTGATATTATTATTAGTATTATATTCGAAACTTCAAATCATTATTTGAAATAATTACCAGTTTCAATAGTATTATAGTGATATGGCTTTATTTTGTTTGTAAAATGTTTTACATTTTATTTAAATGTATTTTATTTTGATAATAATAATTACGAACAACAACCAACACAACACTAAAGTTAAATAGTTTTAATAGTGATATTCTTTATTGATTGTTTTAATATTTTTATTGATTTGTTCAAAATTGTTATACTTTTAATGATTATGATTATTAATAATATAATAATATACTGCAATTTAGAATATTTTGTGTGCCAATTGTTCTGCCTGTTTTTTTATTTTTTTTAATTAAATAATTCCATGCTTTTCATGGCCAGTAAAAAATATTCAAGGCTGGTAAATTTTCTCAAGACACCAGCCATTGGCAGGTGTGGCAAAATGTTTTAGGTCCTGTACTTACTGTATGAATGTCATAAAACTAAGTGGAACATGCTACTAAATGCCTCAAATAACAGAGTATATTTTGAAGATTCAATGCTACGAACCTGGCAAATTAAGGTCAATTCTATAAGTTCTTCCTCAAAAGCACTTGTTGTATGCTTCATTTTCAGGCAGACTGGCAAACCGTGACTTCAGATGTTGTGTAAAATCAGAAAAAAACTATTGAAATCGCTCATTTTCATCTAGCTCTTGCCATTTATTTGAGCAATATGTATCAGACGGTCAGTGAATGAACTGTAGGTGTGCTATAACACCACTGCTGACATATTAAGATGATTTCCACGGTGTGTGGAGGTTGCTTTCATTTAGTCCATGTTTACCCGAGTAACAACAAGGGGAGGAAGAGTAAGACAAGAAAGAAATAAAGCGGTTGGGATAGTAGTGGGGATTTGGGCTGAAGGACAAATTAACAGAGAAATCACGTGAAAACTAAAAAAAAAGTGCAACTCAGGTCAGAGATTTGAGTAGTAATCAAAAGAACACCTGAGGTAATGAAGTGCTGATGTGATGAGTGTGTCAGAGATTAACCAAACTGCGACGCTGCATATCTGTGGATATTGCTATTGTGTGCACCTCCTGTGGCAGCTGGGCTTGTTTTTTTCCCTTTTATCACTCTTCACCTCAATCCCACCTTAACTGCCTCTCAGCGCTTTCGCTTCTTGAGGAATACTTTACCAGACAGTATTTTCACAAGTGCAGATCTTTTGTATTCAGTCTGTTTGGACTGGTGTAGCATTATTTCTCTAACAATGAAGTACATGAAATAGATGATGGTATTACATTTTTTTTTCATGGTATCCGTTACTTAGTTCTTTAGAGTACCTTGTAATTTATCCAGGTATGAACCCTATTATTCCGGGTATAGGTATGGCCATTTGCACACTGTTATGTGAACACCCACACACACCCACACACCACACACACACCACACACAACACAAACACACAAAACCAACACTCACCACACACACAAACAACACACAACCACACACACACAACACTCTCGCAACACAACAACACACACACACCACCCACTGGATTTGTGGGAGTAAGTATACTGTACTTAGCTATCTAAATGGGGACATTCAATAGGCGTAATGGTTTTTATACTGTAAAAAAACGTATTTTCTATTGCCCTACACCAACACTACCCCTAAACCTACCCCTCACAGAAAACATTCTGCATTTTTACAATTTAAAAAAAACGTTGTTTACTTTCTTTTTATACCAGTTTTACAAATGACGACATCCCCAAAGGGAGGTTTTTGGAGATTTAGTCAGGTTTAGCTCACTTTTGGTTACAAATTTGTCCCAACAATATGTAAGTAGGTACACCACACACCAACACACACCCAAACCACACAAACACACCCACCCATATCTAAGTATATATATATATTTTATATATATAATATAGATGTGTGTGGGTGTTCACATAAATAGTGTTCCAATGCCTACCATGGCATTGTACAATAGTGCCGCTTGAACAGTTCGTGAACCTTTGCTTTTCATATTCTGCAAAAATATGAAAATTTTGGTTATATTTCAGGATATTATGTGAGAAATATAGACAATTCTAAAGGGTTCACAAACTTTCAAGCAGCACTAGCACTGTATTAGAGAGTTCGGCTCCTCCCATTTTAGCGGGTTGAAGCCCCATTGGTTTGTGCAGCTACACAAGCGTAAACAAATCAGGCTTCAGTATCAGAGTAAACAGGAGTTTCCCCATAAGCGTGTGTCAATGGCAACGGAAGAGTCGAGAGGACGTCTCGAAAGGGAAAAGGCTGAGTCTGTCAGAGAGCTCCCCTCGTGAACAAGCAAACACTGTCCTGGTTTACCTTCATTTGTTTCTCCTTACCCATCAGAACGTACCAAAACAATACTGTCACCTTGGGCAATGCACAGCTTTGTAGAACGAAGAACCCAGGGAGTCGAGCGGAGTGCACTTTGCCAGGCTACGGCACAGGGAATACTGTGTTATTGGAGGAAGACGCTGCAGTGGTTTATTTTAGGACTACAAACCACAGTAAACGACATAAAACATGACACTGTGAAACGGTGTGTGAAGCAAAAGTTTGATGTTGGGCTGGTCCGTTGCGAGGGTTTTTGTAAGCCCTCTGACTCTCAGGAATGTTCAAGCCGCTCCAGTAGCATCATGTGAGGAGATAGAGCCACACTTTGAAGGTGCGGACAGATGACCGTACCCTGAGAGGAAATCTTTCATCGCCAACCAATGAGGTGCTGTCGCTTCAGTGTGACGGTTCAATCTGTTATTTAGGTCTAAGCCGAGGCTCTAACAGATGTACAAAAACATATTTTCCATAGAGGATTAATGCTATACTGTATACTACATGCTCAGTCAGGTGTGGGTGGACTATTACTCTCAGGATGAAGGAGTTTTCAGCATCTGTTTTCATTTGGGTTTTACTTTAGCTAATACGATTTACACTGTAGATTTGATATGAAGGTAATGACAGAGTGTTTCAGAACTGAAATCAGTCTCTCCAAGGCAGATTTCCAGTGTCCTTATATCCAGATGATTACCCATCGCTTAATAGATGTTTTAATAGAGTGCTCAGCATGGCTCAAACATAAATTCTAATAGCAAAATATATTTTTAGCTTCAAGGCAAGCAAATGATAGTGAAGCAAAGTCTCAAAAATGGGTTCTTTTAAACAGTATGTTCTAATGATCTGATTCTTTTTACGTCAATTCAGACACAAATTGAGTGATTCTTTAATGTAATTTCACTCTAAATGCACTTGCTATCACTTCACTCATGGGTCCTTGTATAACTATGAACATATATGAAAAAGATACTTCTGTTGAGTTGTTGATTTGAGAAATGCTCTAAATGATTCGGTGAACTGATTATGTGAAATAGTTCAACCAGTTCATTGAAGGATTATTTTGTATTGCGTCATCATATCCTGGAAAGAAATAATACATTCTCTAAAATGTTCCAGTAAAGTCATATGCAGGCATATAACTGCTTATCGTGGTTCTTCCATTCTGTTTTATTAACAACCCGGGTTCATTGGAAAACAAGTCCGCCCTCTGGCTAGTGTGTCACGGTGCGTGCGGGGAGATGAAGCGAGGACTCAATCGCTGGAGAAAGAGTTATTTTATTTAGTATATAAAAATGAACAACAAAAAACCAACTCTCAAACCCCCCGATGGGTGAAAAGAAAACAGACAGGCAACGTTAAAGCTGCAAACATGCAGACACGAAAACACCACACAAGAGAAAAACGGATCGCACAGGACGGCAGGACACAAGGAGAAAGGAGACTAAATAGGAACCAACGAGGAGTAACGAGGAGACCAGGTGGTGGGCAACTAAAACAATAACCGACAGGGTGGGTGGTACAAGATGGGAGGGAGGGCCAGGACAAATAGAAGGAGAGAGACATGAACCGACAACCAACACAAAGCCATGTGCTCCCAGAACACAGTCATCTGGTGGCCCTCCTGGGCACACCGGCTGAAGACTGTGACAGTAGTGGAGACATCTCTGCAAAATAATATTACATTGCTTCTTGGAAGTTTCCAGACAGTAAAAAATGCATTAAATGTGCATTAGTTTTATCCAAAACTGAACAACATGAATCTGGCAATGTTTTAGGTTGCTGTACATATCCCAGCAGTTTGGAAAGGAAATGTCGGAGTGATGCGATGTTAATGCGCTTTTGCATTTGGAAACACAAAAAACATACTACTACCACCTAACCTTCCCCTAAACCTAACCAATAGTGTTAACAAAAACAAATGTGAGTAAAAAACCATTTGTGTGAACAACATCCATTGTGGCTTGCTTAGTCTTTGAGTTCTTTAATTGTGGCTCGTGTTTGTACCCGTGCACTCCGCATTACAAGTGCAGTGCTGTACCAGGTGAGCTACTGAGCAAGTTTACTATGTCATACAATCCAAACATATGGAGCTGCTTGTGTGATGCAGACATCAAAATGTATTAGTTTACAAAATAGCATTATCTATATGAAAGTGTTTGAGGTCATAAAATAGGGCATGAGCAACAGCAGGCCAATTAAAAATAAGTTTTTATTTGTCACCTTTGGTGTCGTAATTAGAATTTGTGTGAAAAGCAATAAAAGTTGTTGCCGTTTTACTGCCCCTAGTGTTTATTTCAGATAGAAACGGCATTGAATTTTATGCCTAGGTATGTTTTTGAACCTAAGTTTATTAATAAAGATATTTATTGTAATGATTCAGCTCATAAAAAGTTAATAATCTAAATAAAATGTTCAATTAAGTTATATCAGCTGATAAAATATGATTTATTAAAATTAATTCTATTTTGTTTATGTGTTAACAAAACTGTTACATAATCAGGTCATAAACATATTTCCAGTTTGTCTGTTAATGTAACTTTTTAAATAGTCAAAAACCTTGGTTCACTCTAAATGCTAAAACAATCAGTCCACTTATGGTTCCCCAGTCACTATGAGTCAGACATGCTGACTCAAGAACCACTTCTTTTTTATTTTTAATTGTGTAGACTGGTAAAACCGATTCATTGAAAAGATCAATCAGTTTGTTCACTTATCAAACATCTCTAGGACGGTCCTCATTACAATACTTGTTACTGTGGCCTGTCAATACCTCTTACAACTACCCTTGGTCATTGTCATGACATTTAGTTAGACTTGTTATCGAAGTGGTACAAGACCACAACCAATGTATGTGATCACCCTTCACCCTCTAGCTAATGCAGTCAATGCTATTACCACTGGCAGCTTAATCAATTTACCTGAGAGCTGCTTCACTCCATTCCCGACTCTTCTGCAGCGGTTTGGCGAGATGGTCCCATGAAGACATCAGTTGAATGGAACAAAGGGTGAGTGTTCATGGGCTAAAAAACCATTAACATAATTTATGGTGTACTAGTGGATCATTAAGGGAGCTTCAGTCTTACTGTGACATGGATGTGTTCCAGAACCCACCCTCTCTAGGAACTTAAGTGGGACCTGTATGCAATCAATGGGATACCTGCATAGCCTTGACTCAAACGCACGGCTAAACAAAGCTCTAATATCATCACCAACCTGCCACTCCTGTTTATTTTAACTCAGGCCAACATGGTTCAAGTTTTAGAAGAAAGTAATTAAAATGGTGGCAGCTGAAAACGTATTATGCTTGGGTGAAAGAGGAGCTGCCTATACGTTGAGCAAGGGATCGTTCAAAAGTTATCTTTAATCCCCCATAACATTAAAGGCTAGCCATTCATCACGTCACAGGGTTGCCTGGCACTCTCAAAGGGCCCTGTCGCCTGCCTCTCTGAGAACATAATTGCAATTTCTTAGCAATGCTATGGGAGGCCAGAGCTTTCACATAAAACAAACCAGAGGCAACAAAATTTGGGCCATGATTTGAGTCCAGCCACTGACTGTTTCTTTAACGTTACTTGCAAAGGCTGCCGACACACAGCTGTGCTCGCTCTCTTGCTTGCTCTGTATTTATATAATTTTTGGCTGATGGTAGACTTCTGTCCCTTGACGGTACGATATTGTTATTTTTTCTTTCTTATTTTCAGAAGGGCCACTTTTAGCTGCACCTTTATGCTGTACTATACAGGATAAAGATTTACAGAGTTGGAAAAGCATTTCTTAATGAACTGGCATAGCCAAACCTGCCACGTTTTTTGGAAATATATCCACAAAAGAAAAGCACATCTACACTCTTAAAAACAAAGCGAGGACATGGAATGGAACAACGATTTTTGGGTTCCAGAAAAAAAAAAAAACTTTCAGTGAACTGTTCTTAAAAGAACCATTTTATTCTTAATAGAAGAACGCCTTAATAATGTAAATAACCTTTTGTGCAATTATAAGTTTACATGGATGTTAAGGTTTCTTCACGAAACCATACATTCCAATAGAGAACCTTTATTTTTAGCCAGTTAGTTTAACATGCAATTTACATTCAGTGGCTATTTTAATGTCCAGAACATTCCTTGCACAAGGTGAAACCTTCAAGGATAAGGGAATTCTTCAAATGCACAAAATGAAATGTTCAACATTTCAATGTCCCATTGAGAGTCTGGGTTATTTATTTCTTAGGCAGTCTTGAGGGAACTCTACCTTTTGAGTGCTTGTCCATTTAAGGGGGATATTTTTTGCTGCAGGTGTCACCAGACCTCTTCCTCTGCTTCACCTCCATTTGTGCTGGCGGTTCCCAAAGCTGCCATCCTTGTTGCTCACTCAGGGTTTGCTGACCCACGTAATCTGATGGGTCATCTAGAGTGCACTTTCCACTGGCCAATTCTACATTTCCTCTTTCTGTACAATGATTCTTCTTATGTCAGGGTTTATTAGCATTCAGATGATTCAAACGAACAATTGCTTTAGTAGACAGAATTTTAAGAGGTTTAAAGGATTTTAAAATATTCAACCCGGGCTCAATGGAAAAACATACCTGTGGAGACATTTCAAGTGATATTATGTTGGTTCTTGCAGGTTTTGTTGCACTTTCAAAGTAAAATATCCAGTAAGTGGTGCTAAAAGCATGTTCGATTTTCTCAGAAACAGACGAACATGAATGTAGCAAAATTTCAATGTTTGTTGTTGTATGTATTATGGTAGTTCGGAAATGAAATGTCTGGTGAGTTATGATAAAAAGTTAATGCGCTATCGCATTTGCAAGTAACTTACCATCCACCCTAAACCTAACCCGTTAATGTTAACAAAAGCAAACAATGCATTTATAAAAATGCATTTGCTGAAGCAAGCAACCACACCATTTTAGCTTGTTCTACAAATCTTAGAGCTTTTTTAATCAAGTGTCGTGACTCATGATTCATGGGACTCTTAACCAAGCGCTCCACTTCGTAAGTGTATTGCTGTACCATGTACAAGAATCCACCCCTACAATCGTAATTTGTTTGAAAAGGAATAAAAGTTGTTGGTGTTTTACTAGTGTTCATTTCAGATGGAAATTGCAGTGAATTGTTTGTATAGGTGCGTTTCTGGAGGCACAGGCATGTTTTTCCAGTGAGCCTGGGTTGGAAATAATACTTCATAGTTTTGTTATTCCTCTTTTTATCTTCTTTGACTCTCTTTCATTGGAAAAGGTTTGAAAGGCTATGCTCCTCCTATCAAAGCTTACTGGGGTTGAGAGTGTCATTCGGCAGCAATAGTCATAAACTACGGCTATGATGGTTATTGCAGTGATAAAAAGTGATACATAAAACACAAAACAGAAAGAGCTATACCTATTTATAGATAAGATTATCTGAGCCTTAATCGAAATAACAGGCAGGGGAGCCTGCATCGGACATGATTTCTTCCCTAGAGCTTCTTTATGGCCTGTGTTCAGCTTCGACACAGCATGACTATCTAAACGCTCTGGGAAAAGGATATGCTAGCACATAGGAAATAATTTTTTAAAACAGAGCTATTGTGAAGTATATTACATGTAGTGTTTGGTTTTACTGACTTAGACTTTCAATTTGAGTTTCATATATTAGACATCTGACTCAGTGGTGCCAAAGATGAAACTGTGTGGTGTCTGGGATGGATGGAAACAGCAGACACACACATCCAACAAGTAGGTCACTGAGGGATCAGAGACACTCATCCACAAGATGTTTTTAGCAAAACATCCCCTTGACTCTTCATACCTCTTACTTTCTGTCCTCCTCTCTTTTTAATTTTAATTTTATTTTTATTTCTGTTATGCAGTCTATTACCATGTCTAATACCCTTGTGAACAATAATTATTGTATTGAATATGACTTTATAATGTACTTCAAATCTTAAATGTACTTGCAGATAAATAATGTAGATAAAATATAATGAATTGTAGATATAATGACATGAAAGACCATTTAAGTGTACTTAGAGAGAACATTTTTATGATTGAATTTCAATGGCTACGTTTCTTACACTTGACTACACTTTTAAAAGAAGCACTTTGTAATAAAGTTAACATAAAAGTGTGGATTTAAAGTACATTTTAAATAATTGTGGTCAAGATACTTTTGTTGTGCTTCAAGGAAGCTACAATTATTTTGATGTGTTGTCTAACGTACTGAATCACATGTACAATTCTTGATTAGAAATTTAACTGTAGTCTTATTACTTGTACAGCATTATTTCTGCCAAATTATTAATGAAATATGTGAATAATACTAAACTTATAAAAACGTCTACAAAGTTTCAAGAGAAATTACATTAAATTGTAAAAATATTATATTCAGTTCACACTTAAGTATATTCTTTTAAACTATAGAATTCCCATATAAAGTATACTTTTTAAAAGTATGCTTCTTTTTCACAGGGTTTGGACGGAGAAACTTTAAACTCACCAAAAATGTAAACTCATAATAGATTGGATATTGAGCTGTTTTTCTTCAAAAATGTATACAATGGATATAGGACCCCTAAAACTGTTGCTCATGATTGTCAAGACATACAAATCACACCCTTGTCGTTCCTTTGTTTGTGCAACTTTTTAGCAAACATACATACATAGAACACAAATGCTTCACCACTCCATGCATTGCAATTAGGTGCTTGAGCAAAGTCTAAAAAATCGGAATTTCGACAAGAGACTTATAGATTGAAAAATTCATTCACTTCAGGTTGTAGAAACTAAGGGGGAGTCGTGGCCTAAGGTTAGAGAGTCGGACTCGTAAACCAAAGGTTGCGGGTTCGAGTCTCATACAGGCAGGGATTGTAGATGGGGGGAGTGAACGTACAGTGCTCTCTCCCACCTTCAATAATTAAAGCAGAGCACTATTCACAAGGTAGGGTCACATACTGGCACATGTCACTTCAAACCTTTTAATACAAACTGAAAAGCTCTATATCTCTTTAATAATAAAAAGTCACTTCCTGAATGATGTCATGTTACAAGAAGTGACATCATTTGGCGGGAAAACAACCGCAGAAACCGTAAGTATAATGCCTGGTTCAGACTACACGATTTTAGCCCGATTTTGCCACGATTTGCTTGACGTAGTGTGTTGTGGGGATTCGTAACGGCGCAAGATTCCATCGTTTCAGCACGTGTAGTGTGTCATAGTAGACGACAACCGATTCCGCATCTGCGATGCTTCACGACATCACGACAGAAAGACTAGCATGTTTAATTTATTTTCCGTCTTCCACGACGAGATCTGTCACATTGGTGACATTGACCAATAGCAGCACAGAAGCTCTTTCATACACAGGTTTCAAACATGGCAAAACGAAAGAGAGATGATAGTGCTGCTAGGTGGAATTATGAGATGGGGGAAAGGTTCCTGGAGCTGTGGCAACAGTACTCCTGCCTGTATGATGTGTCATCAAGGGACTACCACCGTACCACGACAGAACAAAGAAAGAAAAAATCGAAGAAGCACCTAAGCGGAAGCGCTTCAGAAATGTTTACACTCTTGTTTTCGGAAGTCAGTCGTTAGTTCCGCCTTCTCGATGACATCACGTGCGTCGTTAAAGACGGCACGCGATGAATGGTCGGGAAGCAACGTGTAGTCTGACATGTTTCTTGTCCATGACACGACAAGATTTTAGGAGTCAAAATCGTGTAATCTGATACAGTGACTATTGCGACCGACAAAAATATTGTGTAGTCTGAGCCCGGCATTAGTGGTTGATTTTATGAATGCTGTGCTGTCTTTTGACGAATTCTGTTAAACATTACAGATTATTAATTATGAATTACTGAAATTTGTATGAGAACAGCACAATTTCAAAAGATAGTTAAAAAAAATATCAAAATGGACTTCAAATTGACACTTTAACTTAAGTAAAATGTCAATCTTAGCTCTTTATTTTCTACCTGTTCCTTTTCTTGACATCACACTGAACAGTCAAGTTATAATTAACTAAAAAAATCTATTTGCAATTTAAGCTATATATTTCAAAAAGATACACTAAAAACTTTAATCAGTTTAATAACTTCAGTTTTAATCAGTATTTTAAAGGGGTCCTATTATGCTTTTTCACTTTTTTTCGACTTAGGTGTCTGGAATGTTGCTGTTTGAGCAATAAAAAAAGATCTGACGACGTACAAAAGCTCGAAGTCCAATTCAAAGGAGAATTTTATTTGAACAGGAGAAAACACTTTCAAAAACTTGAACGACAAGGACTGTTTGGATACCCGCATATTTTGGGATTTTGATATCACAAAACATCGACGAATGGGACTGAAGACCTGTTGAGTGCACTAGAGAAGGCACCGAGTGTTACAACCTATGTCGGAGCGACCCATGTAGCGGTCCAAAGCCAGACGACACTTGAGTAGTAACACTCTGGCGGTTAAATCGCGGCACAAAATGATTGATTATTGACGCACAAATTTACACTGAAGCTGCAGCGGGCTTGGTAAGGGGCGGGACCTTCCAAGACCAGGCGCCGAGCTTCCGCAGCTGCTGCCAATCCAAAACACCCACGCTGCCCAGCAACCAATCACAGAAACATGGCCAGGCTGAAAACCTCCACAGACACACGCATGGACCCCAGCTAACCAATCACAGCACCCGCTGGCCCAGCTAACCAATCACAACACACACTGGCCCAGCTAACCAATCCCAGCACACGCTGGCCCAGCTAACCAACCACAACACACACCGGCCCAGCTAACCAAACACAACACACACACTGGCCCAGCTAACCAATCAAAACACACACTGGCCCAGCTAACCAATCACAACAACACACACTGGCCCAGCTAACCAAACACAACACACACTGGCCCAGCTAACCAAACAAAGCACAAACGGCCCAGCTAAACCAATCACAACACACACGGCCCAGTGCTGCCAATCACACTGGTCCAGCTAACCAATCACAGAACATTTCGTATTTCAGAAAGCGGGCCTTAATTTGATACAGGAACTATTCAAGCCGATCATGACATACTGGGGAGAGAGGTGTTGTAATAATAAAATATGTGAAAAATACTGTTTTTTGCTTCGAACACAACATCAGTTGAGAGCCTGTTTATTACACCCAAAACAAAACCTTCAAGACTTTGTCAAAGAGCATTAATACGGACCCTTAATGTTGTTTTGTACATAACAAATATCGAAACATCTTTAAACCTTTAACTTGCCTCATTGGTGTCTGAGAAGAACAACTCCTTTACACGCTCCACACCTCCCTCCTGTACGCTTTCACTCTCTTTCTGTTTGTTCTCGCTTCTCTTCAACGCTCTCTCTCTGTCCGCCTTTGGGGCTTGAACTAACTTCTTAGAATCTAATGGCCCAAAATGTGACTGGACGCTTGAGAAATACAGAAAAACTAAGATGGCATTAATTATGTAAACGCCAAACACCCTGGTTTCCACCAGGATAATAAATACTGTTGCGTATCATACTGGTGCCACAATGGCCCTCCAAAAAAAAAAAAAAAAGCCAGTCAAGGCTAAAAAGCATATTTAAATGCATGAGTTTTCCTTTTACAACTCTTATTAAGCAGCCGAGGCGTAATCTTGGGCAATTGAATGTCCTAATATATATACATATAATTTGTCAAGGAGTGTATTTTACCGCAGAGCCACAGAATGCTCTCTTTTGTGTTCGGAGTCTCTTTCAGCTGCATTTCCAGGCATGCGTGTATGTATAAGTGTGTACAAGCAATCATCATTACGCAATGATAAGAAACATGCCCCGACGACTCACTCGGGAATTAACCATGTCATGATTCCACACCCCCGATTGCGGCTCGCACTCTCGTTCTGCTCTTCTCTCCCCGTTTAGTAGAGCTAAATAACTGATGGGCATAATTTAGGTCCTCTAAAAGGCTCATTTCATAGAGGGCAGTCATTTCACGACTGAGGAATGGATCTGAATGCCTTCGGGGCCCGCATCTGTCGCAACTATTCATATTCGGAACAAAGACAGCGCCGTGCACTGATAGATAGAAAGGCTGGTTATTTAATGTACATTTCACTGGCTCAGTTGATGGTCCTATAAAATCAATGAATATATGACACGTGAATTACAGCGAACAGACACAGGAGCCGCCGCAACTGTGGAAGTGAGTCTACAGTAGATGAGATTGTGTCATGGCGTCGGGGGGTAATAAAATGCTACAGAACGCCATGGCTAACATCACAGAGCAAAAGTATGCGTAGATCTAATGCGTGGACTGCATAATTGAACGACTACTGGATCGATGAGATTCAGGGATCTGAAAAAACCTTATAATTATGTTGTCCAATGACGTGACATCAGCTTAATTGTGCTTGAAAGTGGGGGGTTGGCGAAGGAGGTCCTTGCATGTGCATGATGAAGATAAATGCGGACACACCCACCCGTCGTTACTTGTATCAAATGGCGACATTACATAGACGTCTATCCGTTTAATATATGAATAGAAGTCTAACCCTAACCCTACCCTCACACGAAAGAAACTTGCTGCAATTTTTACCAATTAAAAACAATTTGTTTACTAGTTTTCCTACCGGTTTACAATGAGGGACGTCCCCAAATGGAGGGTTTTTGGAGATTTGTCAGGTTGGCTCACTTTTGGGTACAAACTTGCCCCAAACATATTGTTAAGTAGGTACAACACACACCACACACACAGCAAACACCACCACCACACACCACATCCACACCACACACACACACAACACACACCACAACACACACACAACACACAAACACACCCCACACACACACAAACTCGTCTACTATGTTTGGACAGATGGGGAATGTGGTGGATCAGTTGGTTGCACAGTGGTTTTAAGCAGAAAAAATAAGGAAAGGAAACAGAGGAAAGGAAGGAAATGACGAGGTCGGTTTTTTCTCCAAATGCCTCTGTTCAGGTAGTCATTTGAGATTGCTGATTGAACTTTGACCTTAGTTTGGACTCTGTGGTGCATGAGAGCAGAGGAGACTTAATATACCCAGCTCAGCTTTAGCTCAAGGTTCTCATTTAGGCTTTGTTTAAAGATCATCTCTGTGTAAGATGCCTTTCCCAAGGGATTCATTGAGCCTATGACTAAAGTGATAGCCAGTCGAAAAGCTCGTGATTGAGAATGTTTTGCGTTCATATTAATATTTCGGACTCGTAATTTAACTCTGACGAAAACATTTGAGATACATATTGGTACCTCTTCGATTAATTTGATAAGAAATATTTGAGTACATAATATTCATACCCCTGACTTTAAATAATCTGATGAAAAATGTTTGAGATCACATCAATACTTTTGACCTTAATTTAATGAGAAATGTCTGAGTTCATACTGATAAATCTTTCAGCAATTTCAATAGATCTTTTCAATAGAGTTATTGATACTTCTGACATTAATTTAATGAGAAATGACTGAGATCATACTGATACCTCTGATTAATTTGATGAGAAATGTTTGAGATCTTATTGATGTCTCTGACTTTAATTTCATTTGAGTTCATATTGATACCGGAAGAGAAACATTTGAGTTAATATTGATATTAATTTGATGAGAATTTTGAGTTTGTATGGCTATTTCTCACTAGAATTCATTTGATGAGAAATGTTTGAGATCATATTGAGATCTCAGATGATTTATGAAAAGGATATTGAAACTCTGATTCTCTTGATGAAAAAGTTTGGATCATTTTCTAATTCCCTTGATGAATTGGAATTTGAGTCATACTGATACCCTTTAATTAATGTGCCTGAGGAAAATTAGAGCTTTGATGAAACAACATTTTTTTAAGTTCATATTGATAATTCTGACTTTTTTGGATTAATTTGATGATAAATATTTGATTCCATATTGATGCTGCTTACTTTAATTTGATAAGAAATGCGTAGAGCCCTACTGTTAACACTTGATAAATTGAAGAGTGGGCGTGGACGATTATCTGATACTTTAACTGTTGATTAATTTAACTTGAGCTCATTTGACTACCATGATTCTCTGCAGAGAAATAGGAGTCACTATGTACTTCTGTCTTTGAAACTATTGATGACACAATGTTTGAGATGATATTGATATTCTGACATTTTGCCCCAAATCTCCAGTGGCTAAAAGCACGTTGCCTGAAATCCAGCCAACTAGCTGATATGTATTTTTCAGGCCCATTGTCACTGCATTGTCGCTTGCGACCAGCACCATGCCAAAAAAAAAAAAAAGATCCCAGCGTCTAGAATCCTATGGAGGCCCCTGCTTCGCCAGGAATAAAAAATAATAAATTTGTTTTTTTTTATCCTTAAACGTTTTTCACAATTATGACTAATTCTCAAAATTATTCTGTTTGTTAATTGCGTGATTAAACTCGAACTCTAAACTCGAATTGCGAAATATAGACTCGAAATGTCATTCTTGCAGTTGTCTCTATTTCTCGCAATTGGGCGTTGTAATCAACTCATTTCGGATAAAAAATTGAATGCGACGTTAATAGATTCTGATTTCCTAATTCATTCAATGTGAGTTTCCTCATGCAAATCTGACTTTATAACTCACAATTGCGAGTATATATCTCACAATTCTAACAAAAAAGTAATAATTGTGAGTTTGTATCATGCAATTGCAGAAAAAAGTTCAGATCTAGATAGCAATTTGTGAGCTGCGATGCTAAAAAGTTGCAATTACCTTAATGTTGTATTCAGTGGTGCCGGAAAACATCAGCTACCGGGCTATTTTTCTTTCCGATAGGCAGAGAGCTGTTTAGAGCGCAGACAGACAAAGAATATGACACATGCTGATTAGAGAGATGCAAGAGAGGAAGATGATTCCAGGTTGGAGAACAAGAAAGAGTTGGTAGAAATCCAAAACTGCAGACTGGGAGAGTGAGACTGTCTGAGGAGGTGTCTGATTTGGGTGTGTAGGACAAAGCACAGGTGCCAACTTAACAAGCCCGTTATTAGATACACACCTGCGCGAACACTGAGGGTTTGCAGTGATTGAGGAGGGCTCGTTTTTATCAGGATGCTCTGTTCCAATCCAACCTGTTCTTCTGCAGAAGAGGATTTGTGTATTCTCTCTTCAGGTGAGGCCTTGACAGGAGAAGAAGGATTTAGAAAGCCTGCCGATTGGAGGCACATCCTCAGCGTTGACTCCTCGCTTAATGAAAAAAGGCCTGGGGAGCTTGTTTTTTATGGACCCCCTGTTTGTACGTCTGTCCCGGTTTCATTGTTCTCTTGCCCCAGCTGTTTCTACTCCGCTCGCAATTGATGTAATTTATTCTTCTGTTAATTTAACTGGCCTCAGCTGAGACAGGGAGACAGGCACAATAACAACAACAACAACAAAATAAAAGGCCCATCTGCACCAGAGCCAGCCCCCTTCTGTGTCAAGGTTGAAGCCCACACAAAGCTCTAACAAAAATAAGGAACTTTTCTCACTCATGATTTTTAAAGAGAATATTCCCACTCAGCAGCCAAGAAGATGGAAGGCAGGAAGTAGACGGTGTACTGTAGCTTCCACCTGACAACGCTGTCTTGTCTGTGAAAAAGGAGCCGACTGGCTGCTTGACTTTTGCCTCTGACTGTATTGATATCACAGGACATGATGAACTCCTGCTGCAATACAGAACATGCTAGGTAACACTTTAGAATAGGGAACAATTATTCCCTATTAACTATGAATTTTCCATCAATAAATTCCTAATTTGCTGCTTATTAATAGTTAGTAAGGATTGTTGTTAAGTTTAGGTATTGGGTAGAGATGTAGAATAAGGTCATGTAGAAAAGGCATTAATATGTGCTTAATTAGTACTAATAAATGGCTAATATTCTAGTAAAATGCATGCTAATAAGCAACTAGTTAAGAGACCCTAAAATAAAGTGTTACCCTATGCTATCATTACATGAGTCCAATAATTTAAAGGCATAGTTTCTCTTTGTTTGCAATTAATGAAGCAAATCATGTAGTTAGGCGTTGTTGTTTAACATCAATTCACGTTTAGACTGCTTGCAGACTGAGGAAGGCATTTGCAGATGGAAATTAGATTTTTAGATGATGGTGTGCAGTTGCTAGGGTGTTGTTACGTGGTTGCTAAGGTAGAATGTTGCTGTAGTATGCAGATGCTAAGGTTTTCAGAGTTTTGTGAGTGGTTTACATGGTGTTGCTATACGGTTGCAGGGAGAGAATGTTGCTGTGCAGTTGCTAGAGTGTTGTGAGTAGTTTATATGGTGTTGCTATGCTGTTGCTAAGATAAAATGTGGCTGTGCAGTTGCTAGGGTGCTGTGGGTGGTTGCCAGGGTGTTGCTATGCTGTTGCTAAAGTAGAATGCAACTGTGCAATTGCTATGCTGTTGCGAGTGGTTTCCATGCGGTTGCTGTGCAGTTGCTAAAGTAAAAAGTTGCTGTGCAATTGCTAGGGTGTTGTAGGTGGTTGCTAGAGTGTTGCTATTGAATTACCAAGGTTGAATGTTACTGTGTAGTTGCTATGGTGTTGTGGGGGATTGACAGGTTGTTCATATGTAGTTGCTATGGTAAAACATTGTGGCTGTGCAGTTGCTAGGGTGTTGTGGGTGGTTGCCAGGGTGTTGCTGTCTGGTTGCTAAGTTGGAATTTTGCTGTGCAGTTTTTAGGGTAGAATATTGCTGTGCAGTTGTTAGGTTGTTGTGCTACTCAGTTGCTAAGGAAGAATGTTGCTGTGCAGTTGATAGGGTGTTGTAGGTGGTTCCCAGGATGTTTCTGTAGTATGCAGTTGCTAATGTTTTCAGAGTGTTTTTAGCTTGCTGCTATTTAGTTGCTGTAGTGTTGTGTGTGGTTGCCAGGGCGTTGCTATTCTGAATGCTTCTAGAATGTGGCTTTGTGATTTCTAGGTGATTGCTTACTGGTCTGAGTCTCTATTTCAATGATTTTTTTGTTTGTTTGTTTTTTTGCCTGCTTTATTGTCACTTACTAGAAAAGCAATATCATACCTCTGAAGCACAAACAGTGAGTGAGTTACATTACATGTTGGCCTTTTATACTTGTGGGTCTGTGGTTTGTTCATATCAGTTACTAAAATCTTGATGAAACTTCCTTTTGGAGGACCAACTAATCTGAACGTTATCATCAGATACGATTTTAACTTGGTGTTTTTATTGCAGTTTTCTCCATCATTATGAACTGCTTTGTCAATGCATTCACTGGTAGTTCAATCATGACCAGAGAACCTGATGGTACTTATTATGCAAAGCGGTCAGGAAGGTACCGGCTCAATCTGTGTTTAAAATCAAACCCACATAATTCATCCAGCACTACAAAGCATCGAGTCCCCAAAGCGCTGCAGTTAATTGTTCTTCCCATCCCTGTCTCTCAAGCCAATCAATTGGTCTATTGTTACAAACACAAGCATGCTGTTTTAATACTCAACACAAATGTTATTTACTGCATTAGTTGGGCTTGAATTTTCATTTCTGAGAGGCTTTTTGAGCAAAGATGTACATCTGATTTAAATAATATCTTTGCATGCCAATATACTTGCAAATCAATATCTTGTCATGTTTAACAATGGTTGCATGACACCCTTTTGTAAAGCTCATCTGAAGCCAGGCCAGAATGCCCTGCTCTGTGTTTGTGGACGTCTTTGCAGGAGATTGATTTTGAAGACATATCAGGACTATCAGTGTGGAGATTATGTGGCCTTACATCCTCTTATCATGTGCCGTTACCAGCAATCGTCACATAATCTCCATTTTGCTGTTTTCTGTCACAGTTATCTGCGCTCTCCCTCCTTTTCTGTGCCATAATGTTAATGATTAAAGCAAATCTCTTGCTTTTTCTGAAGTAAAAATACACCATCCCACGTGTGCAATTACAACCAAGCATTATATTCTTCCTGAACGGAGTGTTCTTATCAAAACCTCGGCAGAAATACTGCTAATTACAGAACAATTATCAAAGTCGCTTATAATCTGACAGCGATAAGCGCATCTTAAATCGTATATTCTTGTGGATGTTGTTTTTCGCGCAAGTGCAGTGACTTATTCCACTCAAACATCTGCAAGGCATCAGTAGGCTCAACGCAGCTGCATTTTCTGATAGATTACTCGCCTGATTCCTCCAATACGTCAGTGCGTAACCAACACATGACATTTGAGACATGTACGTTTTAAAAACGTTTAACAGTAAAAAGAATTATGATGAATCGTGAGCCGGAGAAAGAGATGCATGAATGAGGAAAGCTTTCTCTCAAATCTCCTGCATTTTTTTTCAACCTACGAAAAGAACGGAGGAGTACATTTCAAGGACAAGGTTTAGAGATGTCTGCACTATTGATTTGCTAACAAGCCCCCATTCAGCAGCACTTCCGTATTCATCTCCCAGCCCGAAAGACAATGGTGCACATTGGACTATTTACAATAAAACCCAGTGTTCTCCTGCTGTGGAGCAAGTCTCGCCTCGAGATACAGTGTGAAATCGAGGGAGAAAGAGCTGGTAAATGAGAAAAAGAAAGGGCAGAAGCTTCATATAATATGGCTGACCCATATTTGAATATGTATGTGCTGGGGTGTTTCATAATGGGGGACTACAAATGTGTGTTTATGCGAGTATTTGCGAGAGACTCTCTGGCAGCCTCCCTCCCTGGCGCTGCCCCGTAAGGATCTCATTTCCGTCGGCCATAAAACATTAAGTTGTTAAATTTCTTTATGCGCCTTGCTCCCCTCGCACCGAAGGGCTCTGAGCGTGTCTGAAATTGAGTGATTGCCTGCAGCCTGTGGATTGCTTAACCCCTACTGTCACACAAACCTCTGTGGACTTATATTTTTAGGACTTTTTTCCCCTTCCACTCCACCCCCCACTTTTTTCTCTCTCTTCTGCTCTTTAGTCTCTCCATTTGTCTAATTCTCTAGCCTCAAGTGCCTCTGTCTTTTTTTAATTTTTTAAAAAAATGTTCTTACTTTGTCTCTCTGTCTTTTTGCCTTCGTTTTTCGGTTTCCTGTCCCTACAGTGCAAAAATAATGTTCGTAATTAATATATTGTCATTATTTTATGGTCAAAATATCTAAACAAGGAAAATTATGTAAGGTAATGTTTTCAGAGAATATATCTTTTCTTCTTCTGTTTTCCCATTGGCAATATCATTCTCTTGTTTCGAGCACATATTCAATAAATTTGTATGAGGTTTAGAAAAATAAGGCTTAATTCAACAAATTCTCTAAAAATAAGACATGTTCTCTTACACAGTTCAAGTATATTCATATTCTGTGGAAGTTGATCATTTTACTGGAAAACAAGACAAAAATACTGAACATGAAAAAATTCAAGCTGTGGTACACAGCTGTGCTCTCCATCACAGCAACAAATCCAAATAAAGATAAACTTTATTTGAATCATCTTTTCCCATTAGATTTGGGTAATTTTAGAAAGGAAAAGATGCTTAGAAGTTTGTTTTAATAGGATATTTTCACAGGTATGACAAAATAAAACAATTTTTGGTTCCTCAAAGAACCTTTCACTAAACAGTTCTTAAAAGTGACAGTTTTTCTTAGGTGTAAAGAACATTTTAATAATCTGAAGAATCCCTTTTCCACTTTAAAGAACCCATTGCGCAATGCAAAGTTTCTATGCATGTTAAAGGTTCTTCATGGAACCATCAATGCCAATTAAGAACCTTTATTTTTAAGCGTGCACAATAAAACTAAGATGGTCTGATGGCAGTGCTGCTTTTTGCCCAGATTTTGGAGGAGATTTTGATCTGGAGGAGTTGAAGCTATGAAGCTGACGAAAGTCAGAGGCAGTTTGCAGATTTGAGCTGGCTTTAGGCTATGATTCCATCCAATCAGAGGATAGCAAACATGTTTGATATTTTCAGACGATTTTAGAACACATTGTTTTCATTTTGCTATTAATACAATAGGCATGTGTTTCTGCATGAGTTTGTTGTGTTCGGAACGACTTGAAAGTCTGGTAGTGTGTGTGATCCTTTAGTGTATAATACCCAGTTTTTTTCTCTGTAACCATTTACAAAGTGTTAGATTTTAAAAGTCATGCAGTGTTGGGGGTAACACATTACAAGTAACATAATCAGAATACTTTTTTCAAGTTACAAGTAAAGTAACCCATTACTTTAAAATTTACAAGAAAATATGAGTTACTTTGCTTTTTCAATGCAAGTTACTTAATTTATTCACTGACACTCTGTCCTGTCCCTGGGTTGAGATAAATTGAGAGTAATGCAGAGGCAAAGAGGCAGAGGCACCTTCCTTCGCCCTGAGGCTTATTAATTTCCTCTTTGTGTGAAAGGGCCTTTACAGTTGCCAACAATATAACTTTGGGGATTTTGCGATTACAAATAAATAAGCAAGCCCAGCTCAGGTGACAACACAAGTAACGTAATACTTAACATAGTACTTTCCATAAAAAGTAACTAACACAATTAGTTACTTTTTTTTAATGAAATGTTAGAATACACTACACAACTTTTAAAATCTGACAGATTTAAAATACTAGGCAAATCATACACTTTCCAGTTGTGCGATCACAACAAACTCATGCAGAAGAAGAAGAAACATGACCTTGTTGATGCATGACAAATGAAAACAACATGTGTTCTAAAATCATCTCAAAATATCAAACGTTTAATATCTTCCAACTGAATGGATTCATAGTCTGAAGCTAAAAAAAAAAATCTGAGTCCATGACCATCATACACTACACAATTTTCTGTGGAATCTGCCAAAGTCATGTAGTGTATTCCAGCCTTTAGTAACGCAACATTTTAAGCATTACTTGAAAAATAACTTTCCCAAACACTGGTAGTGGAGTGTAACGGAAAAAAGAGGTCTGACGCAACAGGTTAGTATATTAAAATAGGTTTATTCGGTCATAGAGAGTACTGGGGTAGGGTTCAGAGAATGTGATGGTGAGGGAATAGTTCGAAGGATATGATGAGCGGGGTAATCCGGGTCTTTGGCTGTACAGGAGCTGGAATGCAGGCAGGAGGAGCACCCACACGTCAGCGATCCGGGAACTAGGAGGAACAGGAGACACTTGGAGACCAGGAGACACTTGGAGGAACACAGGAGACACTTGGAGGAACACAGGAGACACTTGGAGGAACACAGGAGACACTTGGAGGAACACAGGAGACACTTGGAGGAACACAGGAGGCAAGTAATGCAGGAAGTACTCACATGGCCGTAGTCGCAAAGTCATTGAGTCCTCTACATGTATACGAGACCAGACAGTGAGGGTGTCTGAGGTGTGTGCTTTTATGCAGGCTGGTAACGAGGTGCTTGATTGGTGACAGGTGCAGGTGCTCAGAACTCAGCTGAGAGGGATCGTTGTGATTGGGTGGTGGAGCCTGGCCGATCTGTTACAGGTAGTGAAGTCCAGCCTTTATGTTTATTAAGAACTACTTTGGAATAGTCTTTCAAAATTGGCTCTCCCAGAAGGTTTGGTATAATATGAACTTTGGTTCCTTTCTTTCTGACACCCTGCGATTGCAGTGTTGATGCCCCACTCACTCTCGCACGCTCTCATTCTCACCTGCTCACAAACACGTCCTTTACAAGTGTGTGGGTGTGAGGGGTGGATGACAGTGACGTGTGACCTGCAGCCGGAGGCCAATCGCTCTTCTCTGATGGAGGAACTCATTTTCTTGTGTATGATCGTTACAAAGGCCGACAAAATGAAGGGATCATCTCTCTCCTCCCCCCAAGCCCCCCCTACTCTCTTATCTCCTGCTTCTACAAACCTGCTGGCTTCGGCTCGAGTCTGTCAGCCTTTACTGCTCACTCACAGAAACACCTAACTGATAATTGCAGTAATATCTGATCTGACATCTGTCACCAAGATTCTGAGCATGATTTATGTACACAATGTGAAGACGTATATTCATTATATTTATTTAAAAATATATTAATGGTTCTTGCTAAGCACCAGTGATGGGTGCCATTGACTTCCCTTGTGAAAATGAAGTACACTTCAGTATGCTTTTTTAAAAGAATATACAATACTTAAAGGTACATTATGTAACTTTTGGCACTCCAACCAAGTCACGCAGGTACTGGGCTACTTTGCAGCGGTTGTCATCCAGATCTAAAATAGTCACTGCAGTGATTCAGATCCAGATCTAAAATAGTCACTGCAGTGATTCAGGAGACAAAAACACGGTTTGGAAAATGAACTCATAGTGTACTTGCTCATTACATAAAGTTTGGAAAAAAAAAAAGTTACATAGTGTACTTAAGTGCAAACTGAATGCAAGTCTTTGGACACTAAAATACATTTTAAATGTTTTAAATATTTTATGTTTTTATATTAAATATGTGTTATAGTTTAAATTTAAATGCAGTTAGCTGAAAATTAGTTTTTTTTAAGTAGGACTTAAGTACATCTATATGTAATTTCATCAGCATTATGGTAAACTAAATATACTTGTAATATAATTTCACTGAAATTTGTATGCCATTTCTTTAAATTTAATTACACATTTGTAATGATAGGCTTGTTATGTATTACATTTAAAATATCTTGACTTTAAATGTAATACTGAACATTGATTTAAAATGTACTTTAAAGTGAAAACTTTTAATTTCACATAATTTACTTTTAAAAAGTGTACTTAAGAATCAGTCATGAAGGTGTCTCTCTTTAAGTATACTTAAGTGGCCTTTTAGTTAATTAATGCTATATTATCAGCAAGTACAGTTTTTTAAATGTACCTTTAAGATTTAAAGTATATTTCTAGTGCACATTCAGTACAATTAAGCACATTTCTTTTTCACAGGTGTTGGCCAGTAACAGCCTAGCTACCGGAACACCAGAACACCCTAGCAACTGCATAGCCAAACACTAAAAACTAGACCACCCTAGCAATGCCCTAGTGACCACTGACAAGACCCTGGTGTTGTGACAGTGAGTTTTGCACTGCTCACATTTTCTGAAAAAAAAAGGAATAAAGCCTGCAGATTTCACAAACAAATGTGCTCTTGTAAGTCCTCCAGTGATCACTTCATTCATATCAGTGTATTGGACCTGAAGGTAACCCCGCTGGGCTCAAAACAGAACGGTGTGGCCTTTGTTTGTGCGTGTTGACCTTAGATACAGCTGAGTGAGTTTACAAGTTGGGAGTGTGCTGGTGTGTCGTGTGTCTCAATCTTTTGTGAGATCAGAGGTGCAGTCATAGTATCTTTGGGAATATGCAATTTTGTGAGTATGAAGTGGGAAAGGGCCTGCTGGTGCTGCGATGGGGGGACATCCTGCTGTTCACGCACACACGCTCACGTTCGGGAGTCTCCTGCTGCCGTGTGCTGATGAAAAAGTAATGTAGTGTGTCTGAAAGTTTCTTGTCTTTTTTTACCCATCACCCCGGTCTCCCTGAGGATATAGATCTCGGAGAAAACGGAGAAAGAAAGAGAAAGGGAAAATGTGTGTGAAAGGGAAAAAGAGAAATTTCGTCTGGTAGGACAATTTGACTTTTCATGTGTTCAAGTCATGTTGGAAATATTGTATTTACGAGTTGAATGCTCATGAATGTCATATAAAGTCATGATTGTGAGCAGGGAACTTGGGATTTTCTTTAAGCTCAGAGATTCTGTGTTCATGTTAGTGAGAAAAAATGTCGGAATCAATGGATGGAATCCAACAGTATTAATGGTACATTTATTAAAATGAAAGAAATTATTAGTATTTTTTTTTTTTTTTAATAAAACTATATAAGTTGTATGTGCAAAATACCATAGTATTCTATCAATTTACAGCACTTTACATTAATTAAGATTAATACATTGTTTAGAACTATTTTCCATTGTTAGTTCATGTTAACTAATTTTAGCAAATGGCTTTTATCCAAAGCATTGCATTCAAGGTATCCATCATTTTATCAGCTCTTGCCTCGCTGGGAATCGAACCCATGACCTTCTGTCTCTACTGTTTGATATAAAGGAAAGCTCAAAAAAGTTGCAAGAAAGGTCTACACTTATGCTACAGGTACACAGGCAGCAAAACAAGAAATTTAGTCTTAGATATGCTATTCAGTAAAGGTCAAAATAAACTGAGAAGCACTTTCATAAATTGAATGAAACCATAAAAAGCACCTGATGTGCATTCTTGTTCAAAATCTCGTTGAAATTAATTTTTCCATCTTGCTCCGACCACAGTTATTTGAACGCACCTGACATCGTAATTTGTAATGAATCGGAACACACAACATTTCACACACACAGAAAAGTCTAAAGTAACATCAGAAATTAAAAGCACCGATGTCCAACTGAAGCAGACCTCTGCTGTAGCTCCTTCCTAAAATAGTCTCTCAACTATTACTCAAAAGTCCTATTCGGAATATAAAAGTTTTTCCCCAGTAGATCAGGTCAATTTCACAGACGTACCTTCTGAGTTTAATCCTGTCCTGATCAAACAAGTCTGTGTTTTTCTTATATAATCTTAGGTAAAATTACAGTGCAAATAACCTACAGTTTTTGGGCTGACTCAGGAGTCCTGTGAGAAATCTAATCCTGTCCCGTTAGGAACATCTGTGATTGCAATATTACTTTTTCACAGCGCTTCAGAGTTTGTCTTGACCTTTGTTGAATACCAAAACTAAAACTAAATTAGTTGTTTTGCTGCCTGTACACTTTTATTATTAGTTTAGACCTTTTTTTGCAACATTTTTGAGCTTTCCTGTATATCAAACAATAGAGAGCGAAGATCATGGGTTCGATTCCCAGCGAGGGCATGAGCTGATAAAATGTAAATGTGTACTTTGAATGCAATGCTTTGGATAAAAGCATCTGCCAAATGCATAGATGTAAATGTAAAATAACAGTCAGTGGTTGAAGTACTGCTGGAATCCCATCCAAAATGAAATTAGAACAATAAGGAGAGTCTGAGCTTGGTAATGGCACAGAATTGGTTTGCAATAGCAGGGTTGGGTACAATTTTATATAGAGCACAAATACAATGTTAAGTTTACAATAAGGTTCCATTTGTTAACATTAGTTAACATGAACTAACGGTGAAATTTTATTTGATTTTAAACCATTATTAAGTATTAATCTTAGTTTATGTTAATTTCAACATTTACCAAAAATTGATTAATATGTGCTTTATAAGTACTAATAAACAGCCAATATGCTAGTAATATGCATGCTAATAAACATCAAGTAAATAGTGAGAACTGGTCCCTAAACTAAAGTGTTTTCACTAATATTAAAAGTTGTATCTGGTAACATTATTTCATGAGCTGACATGATCTACCAATGAACAGTTGCATTTAAGATTAATAAATACTATAACATATTAATTGCTTAGGGTTACTAAATTTTAGCTAGTGTATTAACTAATGGGACTTTATGGTAAGAGTGTATCAATTACTTTATTAAAAAGCATGAGGAGGAAGTTTTGGTGTATAGCGACTGACAGAAGCTTCATAACGTACACATATAAACAGATATTTTAGCAATAACCACAGAAATCCCAATTCCGTCTGAATCAATACACAAAATCACAGACATCCTCTCTTAATAAATGTAACTCCGATGTCTTTGGGAAAACTAATCAGGTTGGAATAATGCTACAGAGATGAATTGAACTTTGCTTTGATAACACATTAATCGTTCTCCGCATGCAGACAAAAACGATTGTGGTTAGGGACTTGTTTAGTTTATTTCTGGTTTGAAACCGAAGCAGTTGTCCTTGCCTGACATGGCAAGTCTCCAAAAGCACAAAGCAACCTTATTGCAGAAGCTATAGAATATACTTTGTAGCTAAACTCCAATGCCATTTAAAATATAAAGTACCAACATTTGTGTTACTGACTTGGATTTCAGAGTATTTCATTGGTCAACGGTCTACTTTTATACCAAATCTTTTGTTTGCAATAAAGTCACTGTGTTTATTTTTTTGTCCAGAGATGTTTAGAAGCGTGTTTTCATGTACTATTTTCTGGCCCCGTCAAGAAGCTTAGCAATTTACCAAGTACACACTGAAGAGCAAGTGCATTTTCATTACACAGGCCTACATTGCATTCGCTGGCTGTTTGTGGTCTGCAAACACCAACAGCACAGAAAAAATAATGCATAATAGGATAAAATGTGCTTGCCAGCGACATAACTTCTATTGACACAATTAACTAGCACATAAAATCCCCATTTTAATTAGAAAAGCCAAATGTAAAAGGATAAAAATGTGTTGGGTGGCTGAAAGAAACCAATTATTTGTCATAATTTCTGTTCATTATCATCTTTTTTTCCAGTTTTTCGAAAGTGATTTTATTCAGCATTTCACCATCAACTAAACCTGTGTTCATTAAATCATCGTTTTCGTGTCAAGGGTGTAAATATGTTCCTCAAACGTCCTTCCATTGAGTGACTCATTATTTATTACGTAGAGTGGGATGGAGCCATATGGCACCATCAAACATAATCACACAGAAATTATCGCTTTGTTTATTGACAGAAAATGAGAATTTAGAGGATGATTGCTGTCTAGATAGAGTCTGGAACAATGCATTTATTAATGGAATGACTGGTGCTCGTTTTATGTGCATGTCTCTATCATACCTAAAGACATGCACATGAAATTTACTTCCACTGAAGGAATATTAGCACAATTGATCAAGTTAAATGGATTAATGTAGTGCATCACTTCCATAGTTTCTTTTTTTTCCCCTTCATTTCATTTTGTACTTGGGTATGTGTTATTACTTTCTAAAGTTTTATTTAAAATAAAGTGCTGGGGTGCTGAATTGCTCAATAAAACAATTGAGTTTGTTCTAAATATTGTTTTAAAAGGCATAAAAAAATAAAATAAAAAAATGATGTGGTGCAGAAAGATGATAAATACGTCATTTTTTATTTATTTAGTTTTAATAAAGAACATGTTAATATCTGAAGTATAATTTCAAAATTGGTAAATGTTTTGAAGGAAAGAAGAAAGCGAAAGAAAGAAAGGATATTATGTACAAAAATGGTATCAATCTCATGTAATACAGCTATTTGTAGTATATATATATATATATATTATATATATATATTATATATATATACAGTATATATACATATATATACACACACACATATATATTATATATATACACATACACACACACACGTATGGATGCATTCATAACGTATAAAAAAGTTAAAAAAAAAGAAAATTGAGGTTAATATGCATGATCTTTTCCAGTGCTTAAATAAATAATTTTGAGGTTTATTATTAATGAATATTAAATATTTATCTAATGTAATGTGACATTTCATTTTTACAATAAATAATAGCTTTTGTTTGACATGGAACCTCCCTCCTGCTTTCCTTGACCGGGTCTGCCACAGAAAAAAAGTAGGACACTTCTCACCCTGATATCAATCCATTACCAAAAAGACAATTCTTTTTTATTTGCTGAGCACGCTGACAATAAGCCATTAGGATGAAAGGTGAGAAAATGTTTCTGGCTCCACTCACCGCTGTAAAAGTTCGTTCCACCAGGCCAGTTGTTTGTCTATCTATACCAAATTTATTTTAATTAGAGACACGTCCTGCCTTTTTTTCCTCTAATCGATCGCAGTGCTTGGCAGTGGGGCACTATACGCTATACGAGGCCACGCTGTGAAATATTCACTCCTTTTGCCGTGTTTATGGTTGGGTCCACTTTGGCACTGTCAACAGTTAATAAAGACACGGCTAAATAATTAGTAGACTAACAAGGGTTTAATCTTATACAGATTTGAGTCGGGCCCGGTCTGGTCGTTCGATTGAGATGTTTCTAACCTCTTTATCTCCATTAGTTAAGAATCTGCACGTGTATTTTTTATATCGCCAATGGCCATTGATTTCCCCTCCCTTTTAATACTTGCTTTTTTTTGACACAAGTGATATTATATGAGCCTGCATGGAGGCTGCTATCGACTCCTCGTCCATCGATATTATAAATGCCTTTACACTAGCAGTTAAGCTCATATGTCATTTATTGGATTTGCAAAATAACGAATTCATCAGCTAGCCGAGTGTCTGCTCCAACCGTGTTAAATTAGCACCATCACACACTTATTTATGCCAACCGAGTGTATTTTTAGGTGCCTGCATTTGGACGTCACTTCTGACGTGTGGCCCCAAGGGAAAGACACAATATCAGATTTGTAGACTTGGAAGAAAGTAATACAGGCCTACAGACTTGCTTTGGGAAACAGGCTCTGTTTGGAATTAAATCACTTCCTAGTTCTGTTGTTATTGTTTTTTTTTTCTTATCTCAGCTGCTGACAGTACAACAGATTCGGGTTAATGGAGACTAGCCCTCAGGCCCCAGTGAACGCTGGGTATTTTCACGGCTGCGCCTGCCTTAGACAGAAACAATCTCATGCTGCGACCTCGTCACTGCCCAACTTAACTGATGTGCTAGTTCTGAGTGGGTGCCCAAATTTATGCTACATTATCGCATGCATCGTAATTATGTTCATCTTCATGTGACACTCATGAGCTGCTTTTGCACGTAATTAACCTATTTAACATATTAATTCTACCGATTAGATGCACGTCAATCATCAGTGGCAAAGACACATTCTCAAGCTGCTTCCCGCTGCACTGCAAAAAATTATTTTCTTACCGAGTATTTTGGTCCTGTTTTCCAGGACAAATATCTGAACATTCTTAAATTAAGATCCAGTTACTAAAGAAGCAAAACATTGCTGAAAATGTACCTCTGGCCATTCAAGATGTAGATGAGTTTGTTTCTTCATCAGAACAGATTTGGAAAAATATAGCATTCCATCACTTTCTCACTAATGGACGCTCTGCAGTGAATGGGTGCCGTCAGAATGAGAGTCCAAACAGCTGATAAAAACATCACAATAATCCACAAGTAATCCACACCACTCAAGTGCATCCATTAATGTCTTGTGAAGCAAAAAGCTACGTGTTTGTAAGAAACAAATCCACCATTAAGACGTTTTTAACTTTAAACCGTCACTTCTGGACAAAATATGAGTCCATAATCCATAATATTGCTTCCTGCAGTGAAAAAGTCGCCTAGTCTAAATCAAGAGAGAAATATGCACAAGCACTGTTTATAAACATAAACACTCCGAAACAGCTCTAAACAAATATGCTATTGGATTTTTTTTTTGAGAGGACAACAGGAGATGGACTTTTCACTGGACGGAAGTTATTATGGATTATGGCAAGAAGCGATGGTTAAAACTTCTTAATGATTGATTTATATAAACATGCAGCTTTTTCACTTCACAAGACATTCATTGATAGACTGGAGTGGTGTGGATTATTGTGATGTTTTTATCAGCTGTTTGGACTCCATTCGCGGAACCCATTCACTGAAGAGCATCCATTGGTGAGCAAGTGATGCAATGCTACATTTCTTCAAATATGATGAAGAATCAAACTCATCTACATCTTGGATGACTTGAGGGTGAGAACATTATTTATCAATTTATTTATTTATTTATAAGGGGTTGGGAGGGGTTAGGTACTTTCCTTAAAAACAAGGGGGGGGGGGATCTGTATATAATTGATCTTAATTTTAATATTAGTCAAATTGTAAGCCATTTTTTTGCTGTGTGAGGTTGTTTATTTCTCCCAGTGTTTCTTGGAGCCATTTCCACGTGACGCCCATCACATCTCAGAAAGTCGTTCCTTTTTCACGTTACCTCTGGCTAAGACAGCTCTGATTCACAGGTTCACCACAACTCTTGGCCTTGACAATCACACGGCCAGCTGGAGGCAGTCCACACCTTCACTCTGTCCATCCATCACTCCTCTGGGGCTTGAGATGGAGGGTATTTTCACCTCGGGTTCCCCCCTCCCCCCCCAGCAATTGTCTTCTATTTAAAGGTGGTGGGGGAATCAAAGCACTTTATATATCAAAGTGTATTAAATCTTGTGCACTGTCCTCTTTCTTCACCTCCTTGTTCTAGAAGTGGAATCTGGCAAAGCCCCTGAAGAAGATCCTCTGCTTGTGAGAAACAGGACTGGAAAATATGGGCAGGGATCATGTAAAAGCATGTGTAACATGTGCACCAATTGTCAAGGATAAAGCTAATAAATAACGCATAGAGCAGACGTGCCCTGATGGGCTGGGGAAAGTGCTCCCTACCAGCACAGATGTCTGTGCAAGAGCGCAGCATTTGGAAAATATCGCATGCTATTTTAAGCATGTTTTATGCATATTTGTGTACAAACGTCAATAAAAAATATCAATCAAAATCAAGATTAAAGTACATACATCGAGTAGATGTTTTGACAACATCAGGACTGAGATCCACAGTGAATAGATGGTTCATTTTCACAGCTTTGCAAACAACACTTGACACTTGAGCTTGACCTGTTTTTTATGATGCTATTAAAGATTTCTTTGTAGTGCTTCTTATCAATATAATACATAGCTTACAGAATGTATAGCATGTTTTTTTTTTCCAAACCCATTGCCGATTCTAACCCTTGTGGAAGAAAGAAGGATATTATTACGGAAATCATATATTTTAAAAGAATATGCTGAAGTACCATCTGAATGTAATGTTTTCTGACACTTAAAGGCACAATATGTAAGATTTTTTTATTAAAATATCCAAAAACACTAGAACAGTGTTATATATTTTGCTGACTTGTGTACTTGCATTATCCCAAATGTTTTGAAGAATGTTTAAATCCAGAGAAATAAGCAATTTTAACTAGTGACACGGAGCGTGTCTATAGTGTCATTGTGTCACCTGCCAATGACGTCATAACCCCTCGATTTCCGGTTTTGTTTTGTAGAAAACATGGGAACACCAAAAACTATTTAATATGTTGATGCGTTTTATTAGACAGGTGACGACTGCACAGAGTAGCATTATAACAGAACTTTCAAATGTATCTAGTATGATAAAACAGCGCTGCTTTACCCTACATACACACGACCGGAAGCAGCGGAAGCGCTAAAGTGTGGCATAATAAAAGCTCGATGTACTTTTCGAAGACGTGGTGTGTGCGCTGTCTCTCAGTAGAATGAATCATGAGAGACAACTCCCATGATTCCACACTCAATCACGGCGTCATCAAACTACGCCTTTGTTTGTTTTGAATACGCGCTCTCTAGTTGTGAAAACTTACATACTGTGCCTTTAAATGCATGCCATTTGCAATTCAATTAAAAGGCATTATAGTTTAAATGTATATTAAATGCAATTAGCTAAACTTTTGAGTACTTTTTGACCTAGTTAAGTAGGATTTATGTGCATCTTTATATGTAATTTCATAAATGTTTTGTCTTTGGTTAAAGTGTACTGCCTTATCTACTGACAAGCATTTAAACAAACATTTTATGTAATTTCTTGTATGACATGTTTGTAATGATGAGGTTGCAATTTAGCACACTTAAAATATATTTACTTTTACTGTAATATCAAATAACAAACTACAGCACACTTCTTTGTCACAAGGGAAAGGTCTCAATGGAACAAATACTATCATGTAACCCTAAGCTAAACCTCGTTATAGTGTTGCACATTCTGATAGCTATCAAATTGTTGCAGTCAGATCCAGCCATGATTTTTCTGAACTCCAAACTGTATTCTGAAGTCTGAACCTTTCCTGACAGGTGACTGTATGATGGATTTGACCAATGAAATCAGCTGTGGGGGATGGGGGGTTAACTGGTTTAGAAAAAAAAATCATGAATTTGAACACATTTAAAATGCATTAAATTCATTGCTTTTCAATAAAAACTCCAAGTGTTTTGTTTGTTTTTAAATGAAAGATGACTTCTATTTGAAAGCACTGCTGTATGTCCTTCTCCAAAGGGGAATAATACCTGGAACGAGAACTCTGAATATGTAAATATGTTTAAATGAGTTTTATTCCCAGGTAAGACCTCCGTTTTCAAAAGCAGCTGTGAGGATAGCAGCTTCCGAGGGATACCTAGTTTTAGCCCATATTCTGGCAACATTATGTGCATCCTTCACGGAGAATGACCAAAGTGTCCAATTCTTTTTGGACATGAGCCTGTGTCCAAAATCGCATAATCTCTGAGTAGGTACTTCTTTTGAATAAGTAGTTACTGTTAAAAAACTACTGTTTTTTTGTGTGTAGTTTAAATGTAATCTGGACGTACTACAGTAGATCCATTGTGTTGTCATTTTTTATGACATACAGCATCAGTTGTTTAGCTTCACTGCCATTCGCAAATCCTCTCCCGTGGTCTCATGGGATAGTAAACTGTCCACTGGATGCACATTTCAGAAATAGTAGGACATATGGATACTTTTTGCCTATTGTTGTATGCATTCGGACATACTACTCTTTCACATGCTTGTTTTATTTTTTAATTTAAATTAAAAAAAAAATGTTTTTATTACTATATATTAGGGAAATATGCATATTTGGATGCAGCAAAAGTTTTGTTATCTTAGCAACAAGCTACTACCAAACCCTGTTGAAAATAATCCGTATCCCTTGTGCACTTCATTTTAAAAACATTTTGTGTACAATTTTGTGCCTTGAGTGCTAAAAAATTCAGAATAGAAATGATGATTAATTGGTTTTTCAATAGAGCCTAATAGACCTTAGTCTGGTTAGATGCCACACTGAATTTTACACAGATGAAAATGAGGCTGTGAGGGATAGACTTACAGCCTTTACAATGGCACCCACATTATAAAGGTCCTAGATCGCATCATATTCACAACTCTCTACTTTCAAAACTGTTTTATGGAATTTTTGTCTTCTGAAAGATTTTTTTTCTTCTTTTTTCGGAAAGACGTTTCATCAGCTGAACAATCGGTATATTGTTAAACAACAGTACAATCCATTGAACGTTCTGTACTTCTATCCTTCACAGCCTCATTTTCATTCCTGTCTAAAATTAATATGGCACTTCCCTGACTGACGTCGATACATACAGTAAAAACCAGGTTACACTTTATTTCATGATGGGGGGTAACACGTTACAAGTAGCGCAAGTTATGTAATCAGATTACTTTTTTTTCATGTAACTAAAGGAACGGATTACTTTTTAATTTACAAGTAAAAATATCTGAGTTACTTTTTTCAAATAAGTAACACTAGTTTCCATAAAAAGTAACTAAGTAACAGAATTAGTTACTTTTTAAGGGAGTAATATTGTAATGCATTACATTTAAAAGTAACTTTCCCCAACACTGGTCCTTGTTACAGTGTACATATACATTTAAGTACTGAGTGATATTAATTAACTACATGGACTTATTGTATGTTTAGGGTTAGGATGAGGGCTTGGTTTAGAGTTAGTTGCATGTGATAATGCATAACTTATTTAATTACTATAGTAAACATATGTAACATGTGGAACATGGAAGTGTTACGAAAAACACATTTGGGCCAATTGGTTAAATGTAAAAAGTGAAGTGCAATTTTGAACGTGGTGTATAAACACTTTTTGGGGCCAAGCTATATTAACTAGGACACTTCAGAATCAGCTTCTTTGTTGTTCATGGTTGTGGCCAGGTTTCCTCAGCTTGAGATGAGTTTATCACACATTTCAGTTTGTGAACTCCGGTAGTATTCAGCTGCAGTGTCGTTCGAGTGGAGTTTGTGTTTTACTGTCTGAGGTGAAGACAGGATTGATGACACTTCTGGTTTCTAATTGCCACCTGCCTTCCTGTGGCACCACAGACACTGGACCTGGCAAAACCAATGAGCGCCGCTCAGGCAGCTTTATGAATCACCCACTCATCATACATTGCTGTCGCGTGCCTCGCCAGGCTTCATTATTGTAACGGCTCGACAACAGCTTCTCTAACAGTCAAGTGCTTTTTGTTTGCCATCTAGTTAGAGCAATCAACGTGACACGAGCATTAGTCTGTATCCCTGTTGTGTGTGAACGTGTTCATATCAGCAGCACGTTCTGCTCTGTCTTCTGCTGGCGAGCTGTAAGCTGGAAATTGACAGTAATTAAAAGACTGTTGAGCCTCATGGCGAGATGTACATCCCAAACCGCACAAAAAAGGCTCAGCCTGACCAACAAGCTCTGTATGTTCTGACTGGCTTCAGCATGAAATGTTTGATTAAACATTGATTAAAATTGAGTGCATTCATTCATTCATTCATTCAAATGCAGCATTGCTGTTATTTATTTATTAATTCAATAAATCAATTATTTATTTAAACTGTTTACATACGAGTTTCGATTTAAAAAGAACTTTTATATGTATTAAAGACAGCATTGATATCTATTATCTATCTACTCTATTACTACTTTTCTATCTATCTATATCTACTCTATCGATCTACCCCTATCATCATCCTCTCAGTGCCATGAGTCGTGTTTATTTATTTATTTATGAAAAGCATAGAGAATCTGATAATTACCTACTTCTGTGGTTATAGCATGTCATATATTTAAATAGGTTTTATTTGTTTGTTTATTTAATAGCATAATTGCTAATTACCTACTTATTTTAGCATTGTTCATATGTTTAAATAGATTTGTTTGTTTGTTTATTTATTTAAAAGCATTATTCCTAATTACCTATTTACTTATTTTAGCAATGTTCATCTATTTAAATAGATTTTTTTATTTATTTACTTACTTATTTTTGACTTTATTTTCTTCATGTATTTGACACATACAAGGCCAATTCAGCTAGTCGCATAAAGACGTGCATCCTAAGTCTTTTTTACATAAGTAGTAATATCAGTCACAACTTCCAAATAATGTCAATGGTTTTTAAATTCCATGTTTAGTAGTAGTCCATAATTTAGGGACAAAATAACATACACCATAATAATAATGAATTAAATCAGAGAGTAGTCATTATGTCACGTTATATAAAGTGACATCTTGTGCTTTCCCCTCCATTTGAAAAGCACCAGGCACCACCGACATATATGTGTGTGAGCATATGCATGTTCTCCAACATGCTGTTATATTTCACCATCATCCTCTGCATTTGTAAGTACTGCATACCCTTGTTCAAGTACCTGATATCTCCTGATTGGATCAAGTAGTCTGAAGGCCTTCGCTTTTAAGATATTGAAAAAATCATCCATGATGGGGTGGCTTTAGGGAGGAGGGCATTGCTATTCTGCTCACGCGGCCACTATTGAACTCTGCCGGTATTATACTGTAAACAAAGATTAATGTGCTTTTAACCTACAACAAACAGAAACAATATTTTACTGTAAAGCCACCCGGTGGCCTCTCGGATCGCCGCAATCCCTCGGAAGAGAGGAAGGGAAGATGTTTTTCCCAGAGTTTCGAGGACATCCACCACAGAATGTGATTTCTATAAAAGTGCTTTATCGTAACGCTGATGGAATCCAGAGATTAGAGACGCTTCTCCAGCGTTCCCCTCCCTCTCGCTGTTCAGCCGCCGCCACTGGAATGTATAACTGCCACTTCAGCTGATAATCACACTATCACTGAACGCTCACTGTCCATCACTTCGGCCTTGTGAGAGGAGTGTTGTTTTTGGCGGCCTGTTTTAATTTGAGTTTTAGTCTAGTCTTTGTGTGAAACTGTCATTTTAGTTTTTATTCGTTTTAGTCACGTTCATACTCTTTTTAGTCTAGTCAAGTTTTAGTCGACTAAAAGTCTGAGCATTTTAGTCTAGTTTTAGTCGACGAAAACTGATGACATTTAGTCAATGAAAATTGTATTTTAGTCTCTTTTTAGAAATGCAATTCTATTTAACCCAGTCAATATAGTATAAGTACCTAGTAGTATAGACGAAACCAAAATTTTATTTTAGCCAAACCCATTTCAAACAAGGTTATCTTATTATATTATTGTTACCTTATAGACTCAAGAATACATCCATTCCAGACACGGAAGACGCTCTGATTTGAATTTACAACATTTATTTTACCAACCAAACATGTTAGAAGTACACACACATAAATTTAAATAAAGACGAACCCCCGGCTGGCCGGCCATCGGTCCCTCTCTCTGTGTCAGACTTAACTTTGTTTAGTTTTCATCTTCTAAATCAGTGTTTCACAAACTTTCTTTAGTCACGGCACCCTTTGGAAATTATTACAAATTTGTGGCACCCTACAAAATTAATTTGGTCACAATATTTGAATTTCTAACTTCGATATGATAATTTGAAAAGTATAGATATTTGGTACAACAGGGAAGAACTGCAGAATATAATGTCATACAGATATTTTTAATATTATAAAAAATCAGTAGGCTAATTTCTAATGAAGAGACCAATTTATATGACAGATTTTAATGTAGGCTTTTATACATATGTAAACATTTTGAGATAGCTATAATGGTAATTAAACAAAGTTTTGCTCACTCAGTGTATTTTGTAGGGCTATTCAAGAGATCTTTTCTTTTTTTTTTACCAATTATCCAAATAATGTTTAATCTTAGAAAGCTATTATTATCAGAGGACACATGAGCATAACGGTTAGCAGATCAATGAATGAGAGGGCAGCGTTACCAGAGTTGCCCATTTACCACACCATGTTACAACACAGTAGGGCTATTGCAGACAGAAACAATACTGAACTACATCAATGTTTCCTGTCGGCTCAATATTTGAGTGGACTTTGCTGTTCCGATGAGCAATGAACGGTATGTGAATGGAGCAGTCACATGGGCCGCGAGCGACTGAGCGGAGCACACACCGGCATAGAGAGCGGGCTAACGCACAACGCGTGGGCTAGACAATACCGTCTAGGATAATACACCCACCACACACACACACACACACACAACACAATGAATCCTGAGCGGTGAACTCATTTTCGGCAGCCGGAATTTCAGTGCATCTCTAATTATTGGCGGCATTAGAAATGGATATTATATAATAGCTGCTTTTTTGAACATTTTAGCAATTTAAAAATATAAAAAAATGATTTTTTACACGGCACCCCTGCTCTCGACAGACCCCGGTTGGGAAACACTGTTCTAAATAATGGCGCGAGTGGGGCTCGGAGGAAAGTTGACGTGTCTGGGCTGATGCAGCCCCTGAAGCGACACACAGGAAGCAGAAATACTGCAAAATAATAATAATAACGAGACGAAATAACGTTATAACATTTCGTTTCGTCTCGTTTTGGTCAACGAAAATGAAGAGACATTTTAGCATAGTTTTATTTTGTAACGAACCACACATTTCGTCTCGTTTTTTATTCGTCAACGATATTGCATTATAAATTTAATTATAGTCATCGTCACATGACCAGCATTCACGGTGCGTCTCGTCTCGTTTTCGTCACGTGATAAAGGTTCGTTGACGACTATATTTAGTCATAATTTTCGTTGACGAAAGCAACACTATGAGTCGACTCTTGAGCAAAGCTAACTGGACCTAACTGATGTGATGATGAGAGGCTCGGAGCTAGATTCTCTCTCTGTCTGCTGCAGGTATTGGCTGTTTCATGTCAAGGCCTCTTTCACGTTTATCCTGTTATTGGACACTCTGTTCATTAAAATCAGAACTTTCTCGCTCTCTGTATCTAAAGTGGAGTCAAATGCTTCTATTTTTCATTTGTTTTCTGATGATTTTAATATTATTTTCTGCTTTTTCTATTTCAACATATATTATCAGCATAACAGTTTGTGTAAAAATTAACATGAATTTTGTAAGGTTGTAATATTAACACTTTAATTGATTAACGGTCAGTTAACTTGCCACATACTATATGGTGGAAAAACTGGTAGTGTAAAATACTGCCACATTTATGAATTTCCGAAAAATGTTAGAGTGAAGCATTTCCAGAAGTATCTGTGTGACACATCATGGATGATTTTGTATGATTATATAATAATTTTGTTTCTTCTCATTTTGTTTCTTTACATTTGAAGGTAAAAAGCTGATTTCGATTCTTCAAGTAGATTGATATATGAACATCACTTAATTAAATATACAGTTATACGTTGTAAAATATACAGGCACCAATATATCAACATACTGCTGTAAAACTGCAGATAAAGATGTCACTGTATTTTTTTAACAGTGAATTTCTGCCTTTTTTTTTACCACAAATTGAACAGGATATTGTACATTTATTTTATTTTATTTTATTTTGCCTGATGGAGTGTTTAAGTCAAACCCATCATATGTGTCTTGTAAATTCACTGGGGGGGGATAATAGAAAATAGGAAGCAGAAAAATTGTTACGTTTTTTTAAATTTTTTTACCTCCAACTATAGAGTGCATTTGGGAACTGTTTGGGTTGGCGACATTAGATGAGTTCTTGATACGAGAACGAAGACGAGAGAGGAGTAAAAAACAGAAAAGTCAAAATAAAACACTGTTACCATTAGAGCACGGAGTATAATTTTTTGGCAATAGAAACAAATGCTTTTTCTTTTGAAAAAAATGTGCAATGAATCGTACACAATAAGACCAGGAATGTGCATTAAGAAAGTAAATACTAACTACTTTTAGTCTACATTATTTGTTTGCTTTCTACGTGTAGGAGAATTTGAAATATTAAGGTCTTTATATTTTTCTTTCCTGCAGTAATGAATGAATGAATGAAGTAGGCCAGTAAATCAGTCCTGAGAGCACTTAATAATTCGGTATCTGTGTTTTCATGTCTATCAGACAGGGAGTCTGCTCTTGTGTTTGTGGATGCTCTGACAGACCCAAGCTGGGGACGCTTGTCAGTGCTGGCCGCTTTTCCATCAGACAGCAGACATGACAGCTGTGTTTATTGGGAGCAGGGATGTCCCAGGAACAGACAGTCGGATTTAGAGGAGGAAGAGTGGAAACTGACACAAACACATACACCACTGTCACGAAGACAGCATGAACACGAATGCTGGATGTGATGAACAGGGCTTAAGACAGCACTGATCACGGCACTAAAAATAAAGATTCTCCATTGGTTTCTATAGTTCCATGAAGAACCTTTAACATCCATGGAACATTTACATTTCACAAAAGGTTCTAAATATTGGAAAAAGGTTATTCAGATTATTAAAATGTTCTTCACACAGAGGAATGCCATAGAAGAACCATTTCTGGCTCCCCAAAGAACCTTCTAGTGATCAATTACTAAAAGATATTTTTTTTTCTTAGTGTGAAGAACATTTTAATATTCTAAAGAAGCTTTTCATATAAAGAACCTTTTGTGGAATGGAAAGATTCCTTGGATGTTAAAGGTTCAAACCATCGATGCAATTAAAGAAACCTTTGTTTTTAAGAGGAGTAGCATAGCAATTTATGAAGCACTGTTCACACCAAAGTCATTTTCAAACCAAGCAGCTTTTTGGTAGTCAGCGTGGCAAATTTGCATGATCAACTTAAACAATCTGCGTGCAGAACTTTTTCACCCTTACGCGAAACTCTTGATCGTGCCGATTCCTATTGAAATGACTAGATTTCGACTGCGCAATTTCACAGAGTAACAGAAAATGGGACCATAACTTAAAGGGGTCATATGATGCAATCTCAAATGTTCCTTTCTCTTTGGAGTGTTACAAAATGTTCGTGAATAGATAAGATCCCTAAAGTTGCAAAAGACTAAAAGTCTCACACCCAAAAAGAGTCAACCACGCCTACTTAAAATGGCTTGTTCTAACACGCCCCAACATACCTACGTCACTATGTGGAAAGATTCGCATAACACCGCCTAAATGTTCACGCAAAAAAAGAAGGCGTAACTTTGCTCTCGCTGTGGTATTGTTGCTGCTGCCGCTGCCACTACCATGTCGTGGAGATGCTTTGCTCGTGTTCGTCTAGTGAAAGCGAAAATACTTGTTTGGTCTTCAAAAAACAGAGACAAAACTAAACATTCGTGGTTAAGGTTGTATTTACCACACTGATTCCAGAACAGTTCAAACCAAATATGAAGATGTGTGCAGCGCCCATTTGTACAGGGAACAAGGATGTTTTCCTGGGAGAGGAGCTACTACAAGGCCAGTTGTTCTGACAATAATGCTGACACAGCCTGTAAGACATTTCATAATTTAAACGGATTTGCCATGATGATTCAAATGTGCAGTTTTGGAGCAGATGTGTTAGAGCAGTGATAAGTGTTTGTAATTTCGCCAGATCACAAATGCAGACATGGTTTATGTTTTTCATGCTGACGCCAACAAGTAAATAAAAACCACAGTATAAGTATTATAAGCAGTAATGATTGGTCCCCACTGGAGGCAACAAATGCAAAGTTGTTGAGTAAGGGTTTTACCATGTTTTTGTCTCGTACGCTCGGTGGGATCCACAGTAGGGTAAGGCGGGTGTAACATTTCCGTCACAGGGAACGACTTGAGTATTTGGCCAATCACAACGCACTGGGTAGCTGGCCATTCAGAGCACACCTCGCTTTTCAGACTGTTGCGTCTGGACCAATCCAACACACTATATCTCTTTTTATATAACAAATACTCTGTAACCCCAGTTAACAAGCCATATGAGGACCCAAGAACCCTTCCCCCCGAAATGCGTAACACACCAGGAAGCCGAACAGGCACCTGGTTGCATGTCAACCAACGCTGATATCACTGGGTTTACTGGCCAAAAGTATGTAAAGCAGGGAAAATCCCTGCATGTCCAAGGAAAAAGGAAGTAGAAAATGGAGTGTTATCTCGTTAATCATAGGAAAAACCGTTATTGAATGAACACACTATTTCTCAGGCCAGTGAGTATATTATTGCATTGTGTATTTTGTCTTTGATTTTATTAAGAACTATTTTGTCTAGCGTGTGAGGGAACAATTCCTGAGCATCCATCTTACCTATATGTATCTTACCATGTTTAGTATCTATGAACTCACCTTCTGATGATCTAAACAAGCATGTATATTATATGTTGGTACATAGGCAATATATATTAGGGGCCTGAGAATCTTTAGTAATTTCGATTAAAGTCCATTTGCAAATTACCATGCTTAAAGAACAAAGGGGTCGTAAACCCTCCAGAAATTGCCACCTCCCGCTCGGAAATTCAATTTTGCTCATTGGACAAGCCCATCTCGAAAGGCGGAGATCTTCTCCGACCTTAAAGGCCCGGCTCCAGGGACCAGCCCCAGTCGGTGGTTCGGTCAGAAGAAAAGATGAAGATGTGAGAAAAACGCTACAGGATACCAAAGCATCTGTGCCAGGCCATTCTTCGGCCTAGTCCTTTCCATTCATCAAGTTACTCTGACGCAAAGTGGTTCTTTCTCATCAACCAACTTCATTAAGATCTTGGGCCTTAAGATTGCATCCGGAATCTTTTTTCAGACATACTCGCAAGTATCAAACTTAGTCGACTTAATTGATGCATTAAGTATCAGTTAAACCTTTTTACAAAGGTGTGTTTGAACAAAAAATCTGACGTATCCCTCAGGTTTAGATATGCTGAATATGCAAAGTGTTCCATAAAAATTCATTCTTTATGCCTCTTTCTATACTGAGTTAAACTTTAACCCTTTCCTATACCAACTGTATTTGTGTGTGTGTGTGTATGTGTATGTTAGACCAGCTTGATGTGTTTATGTAGTAGGTTAGACAGTTTATAAGTGTTTATGTAGATTAATAAAAGCCTTACTTGTATCACACTTGGCGTGTTCATTGTTTACTCATAACCGGAGTCAATTATCATGCAGATTTACGTTACAAGCTTGTAGAATTGTATAGTAAGAAAGTTATTTCCCTTAACCGGGAATTTAACGTTCTTAGAATTGACAAGACGTTTGACCCTGAGAGGTCAGCTAAATATCTCCAGCGGATCTAAAATATGAATAGTTAGTTATAACTAGTTATGCTTAATTATTCATATTTCCCCATGAGCTGATTCGCTACAAGACCGATGAGCTTTGTAAAAATCGACACGTTTCAGAAAGGCTGGGCATAGGAGCAACCAATAAATTTACAGTATGTGGAAATAAGCTTTTTTGAACTTAAACTACATAAACACATTTCATTGACACCAAATTAACCAAATAAATGTCTTTAGCAAACGTCTATGACCTGTCTTTAAAGAATAAAAAGTGCTTCTTTTTACGAAAAACTGTAACGCAAGGTCTCTTGGGAATCCAAAATAGTGTTCGCTATCGGCACTCATTGCGCAAAAACTACCTTTTGGAATCTATGTTTTTAAGACTGTGGAACATTTTAATTGCACAACGGTTTTTGTAGTTGGAAATGTCTTCGCCTTACGTGGGGAAATATTCTTCACACTAAGAAACTGTTTCCCAGAACAGTTTAAAAGAAAGATTCTTTTGGGAACCCAAAATTCCATTGCACCACTGCGGAAACTCCATTTTGGAACTTACGACTGTAGAAGAATCAGACACCGAAGGCATATGGACAAAACCCTCCTCCGCCTCGGCCTCCCAGAAAATTCCTTATTGTCCTCCTCATCCTTTTGCCCAGAGACAAAAGTTTAAAAAGCCCTTAAACTTTTATTGATGAAGCTTTGACATTTAAGATTCGACAGCCATCAAACTTCTAAAGCTCAGCAGCCTTATCAGCTGAACCAAAACCTGACCATAAAAAAAAAAAAACTGTCCTAAACGCACTGCCCTTATCGTTCAATCTGGGACCCGTCCCTGATCCGTCCGTAATGAATGCATCTGAGGAGAAAAACTGATCCTTAATTACTTCCCAAATGCAGAGCGACTCAAGCTGCATATTCCAAGGCTTTTTTAAAGAAAACCCTCATGTGCAACCTTGTAAAACAAACGAGTTGTGTCATTTTCTGTGGCGGCTCTTCTCTGTGGGAAAAAAAAAAACGAGCCGGCTGCGACGATGAATTGTGACATACCTTATTTCCTAGGGCCTCGCGGCAATAGTCAATAAAAGGGAATAGCTTTAGAATGACCTACAGTCGGCCGTAATTGACCTATTTTGCATACGCTCTGGAACATTTTGTGCTGTGCAGGAAAGCCGTTTTATTTGCCCGGTTATTTATTGGCTGGCAACATGCTGCTAATGCCTGGCCAGGGACTTTACTGGAGTGCGGTTGTAGATTATCATGATTGCCACTTATTAGCATCGAGCAGCCAGCGTGTGCGCCAGAGTGAAGGAGTGTGTTTACGTCCTCTGACACGTGCTGAACTTTCACCGTGTAATTAAAAAGAGCCTCGCGTCGAGACAAACAGGAACGAGAGACGATGTCATCTGGAGAAGAGGACACACCGCCACGCTCCGTTTCGTTTCAAGTCAAATGTTCTCGAGCGAGGCGTTTGTTTGCTATAATTTAGGCTTGCAATCGATGTGGCGGCTGACAATAATTGTGAAAAATCGTCTCGGCCCTCGCAGGCAATCTAAAGGGAAGCGCATCTGACGCGGCTGTGTTTGTCTTTGAGACTGTCTCTGCCAAAGGCTTAACTTGAACTCCAAATGCCGAGGCTACCATCATCCCCTCCAGCGACCAACTCCAGCTAATGAACAATTACAGCCGGCGGGATCACTTAGTTGATCATTATGAAAGACCCCTGATGGGAATGAATAGGTGTTTTTGAATATGAAGATTGGTTAATCAATTGTCGAAAAGACGGGCAGATGCATTTGTCAATGTTAAATGTGTAGTATTTATACAATACATTTCCCCGCATGCATTTATTCCACTGAAATGTCAATGTGAGCACTGATATTAGAGTGCAAGTTTGAGCCACGTATCTGTTTCTTTGTAGAGTTTTGGGAGAATAAATCAAAGTGCCCTTATTTTAAAAGGATATGTGAACATTCTGTCATATTTATTCATCCGCATGTTGTTCCAAACCTCTATGACAGTGTTGGTCACCATTTATTTTGACTGCATACAAAAGAAGATGGAATGAAAGTGAATGGTGACTGAGGCTCTCCAGAAGGTCTGGAACGATGTGAGGGTCGTTCACTCATTTCAGTAGTGTACATTTTATTGTAACAAGCTTCTTTCTCCAACAAGTAATGGTCAAGCATGTCAAAATGCTACATCAGTGTTTTTAATCTTGTATTATATTGTGCATGCAGTCTTAAGGCGAAGTGAGCTGAGTCAATAAACCGACTTTGCTCAGGAGTTATTTTAGTATTATTTATAACCAAATGTACTTTTCAATTTCAATTTTGGCTTCCAATGATTATGAAAAGATTATTGTGATACATTCAGCTTTGCAATTATGCTGTTGTTCTGTCTTTTGTAATAAACCTTTTCCTTTACAGTGGTAATTGTTATATTTATATTATTCATTTAAATGTGTGTGTTATTTAAAAAAAAAATTAAAAAATATATATATATGTATGGTGTGTTTGTGTGTGGGTGTATATATTCATTTAGATGGGTTTTTGAAGGTTTATGAATTATGGCCATAATCAATAATAGCCATGTATTAACCTCATTTTTAAATAGCTCGTTAAATCTATATTTTCAATTTTTCATTTCATTTTAGTCTAAGCTTTAGTCATTTATTAAAGCTTTAATTTATATTTATTTTAGTTTTAGTAATTTTTGTACTTCAACTTATTTTATTTCTGTTTTTGCAACATTTCTCATTTTAATTTAATATTTTTAAGCTTACATTTTCAGCAAATATTTATATTTAATTTGATTTCAGATATATTTCAATGAACAAAAAAATTGTTAATAAAAAATGTGTAACGCACATTGCATGATGTGTTTTTGACAGGCAATTTTGTGCATATGATTCAGCGTCAATATTTTATGCCAAATTTAAACTTGTTCGATCACAGTGATTTGATGTCAGGATTAGTGACTGAATTCATGCTATATTTCTGTGGGGGGCTCTCCCATTACTGGAAAGAAACCCGTTTATCTCACCCTTAATGAGAGTTAGGCTGAAAACGTCAGTGGGCAGTAAATGGACCCAGTAGGAACTGCTTGGTTATAAATCTGAGTGGGCGCAAACAGAGAAAGCATGCGCTGGACCTGGGTAATGGTGTGGGACAGGGTGCTAGACGACTCCTGGAAGACAGGTTGATATTCTCCTGCCTGCCTCTTTCTTTCTCATTTGCTACCTCTCTGACTTTCACAGCATCTAGGCTTGTTTTTGATGAGTTTCACTATTAAAGCGCTCTTCCAGTGCCGGGCTAATTAGCCATTGAGTGTATTAATCACGGCGTTAGTGGTAGTGGCTGGAGCCGAAGTTGCGTAGGTCTTCAACATTGTTCCCACCCCCACCAAGTTGGCCTGTCTCGCGGTCCATGTTTGCTGCATCACGTGCATTAACCTCACTCGGCCGGGTCGTTTGTCTTCGCAGACGGCTGCTGTGTTGCTCGGCATCCACAAGAACTGACTCTCCCAAGACATGTTAATCGCTACGAGAAGCAACATGGATTAGGACGCAAGGACAAGCACGCACTTTGTGCATTTTTGAAGTGCACCATCTTTATAGATCTCTTTTTGATACTACACTAACCTTTTTGTTACTATACCAAAATTAGTCATAAATTAAGGCCCACTCACAACAAGAGCAATAACTATATTAGCCTCCACACCAACACACAATTAAGTTCTATTTATTATAAGTGCACTGCAGTTTTTTCATCTGCCGCTTTAAATGCTGGAGCTCTTTAGCAGGGTAGATTCTGATTGGCTGTCAATGTTTTTATCATTCATCAGCTGGAAAAAAAACTATAATAAAAATCAAAGTGAGTCCAACATTATCATTCCTCTATGCTATGGTATCAAATCTAGTTATCGAGGTGGACTATTTGTTGTTTAAATTAAACTGAAACTATTTTTTTTAAACCGTAATCGTTATTATTTATAATTACTGTTCTTGGTGTGAATGGGCCTTTAGTCACTTATTTTAGTCAACACTGTGCTAGAGCTTGTTAGTATGTGCTTTCATATCAGGCCAAAATAATCCAAGAAAATAATATTTGAGTCTTTCTACTTCACAATTCCACATTTAATTCAACATACATATTAAAATTAAGGCTCCTTCACACCATGTGAATGATAACTATGTGAATGATCAATGATAACTATAATGATAACTATATTAATGGCCACATCAACACACTATTTTTAACATGTTATTATTGTTGCACTTTATTTTACAGTACGTGCACTTACAGTGTACCTACCTAAGAAAGTACTTGGTAATATAATGTAATTACATGGGTTAAGGTTCATTGAAAAATAAGGTTTTCATAACTTAATTGGAACGTTATGAAAATGTTCTTAGTGTATTTTTTGTTAGCTGGAATGGAAATGAATAGACAGTTGGCCCACTACAACAACAAAGGCTTTCCACCTTTCAGCAAGTGCCAGATAATAATACAAAACTCATTCCTGGTTACTCCATCTTTGTCTTCCCAAAGTGATGAGTTTTGGACATTCATATCCCACGATTAATGATCTATAAACCTTTTATTTTCACTTTAACCCATTATCTTAGGTGTGCACAAAAAGACTGCCACCCCTTCTATCCAAATGACATCTCCATCTGAATTTGCCGAGCTATTAAATTTAAGGATAAGCATTTCGGTTCTGTCAGTGCATATCAAATCTCAAATTTTTCCCCATCTGCGCACCCCAGCAATTCCCACGGTTAACCCACACACAACCGTCCTTAACGTTTTGATTTCATTATCGCCGTGACCGAATATTCATATCATTTCATGGGCCCACCTACACCTGCGTTGGGGGACCTTTATGCATAATTCATGAGCAGGGTGCAACGGGGCGTGGTCTGAACCAGTAAAGTGTGCAGGTGGGAGTTGGAAGCGGACAAGACGGTGACATTAAACATGCATATTCAGCGCCGCGTTTACGTTATTCATCCACACCCACGTGCATTGGCTGTGGTCTCCCGCAACTGATGGCTCTTCTTGTTTAATTGCTCTCTTCGAGTGTGAGTCAGTGTTAAGTTTACTGTTGGGAGAGAAGCTGGGCTGAGTTCAGCAGTGCAGTCTGAAGTTGATATTTGCACTGGCTGACTAGTGTAAATACTCCCACACAAGATGATATTCAGGTTGTTGCGAAATATCAGGGACATCTTCAGCTGTTCTCCTGTGGATTCGTTTGTGTACTTACAAAATCCACCAAGGCTCGAGCCAGGGAAAGCATATGAGAGTGCTGTCCTCTATCTAGACATCTGGGTTTGATCTACACTATGAAAATCATTTTCTTTATCTGTATCTTTGGGTTGTTTTCCACAAAGTATGTGCTTAACACAAGATACATTTACTGAAAAAACAAAATTGCCTATGATATTACGACTTATTTTCAGAGAATATATCTTGAATTGTTTGTCTTTCTTGCCCCATTGGCAAATATGTTTTTTTTTCTTGTTTTACACATAAATCAAAACAAAATTCATGAAAAAATGAATGCACTTTCACATTAGGCCTCAGCCTCAGACGTCACGCCCACGGACTGTTGGCTGAATGTCTGATGCATACGGCACACACCACAAAATGAAAACACTTAGGATGGTTCGGATTTCTCACGTCGTATCGGGGTTGTTGATCTTAGTATCAGGGATTTACGGGGAAGTACGCTGCCTGTCGCGTATTTAAGTTCCGCCTGGGAACAAAATATTGCCGTACGCCCCAACCCCCCTTCCATGTTAGAAAAAAGCCGTCGTGTTTACAACTGTGACAATGAGCGCCTATCAGGATCAACTAAACGCTGGATTTTTAAAAGTATGTGGAATGAAATGTAAATTTGGTGGGCCAGCTTTCTTTACAAATAGTTAAGAGTTTTACCACAGCACGGGTCTGTTATGTGGGGGACAGTTCCACGCTTCCTAAAATATGGTTGTGAACAAACCGAAACGTGATTGGTTGCTTTACCTCTCAGCCATATGGCCTCTTGGGTGGGCCTTGCCATTCAAAGCAACCAAGGTTTCCAGACCTTCTGTCGTCAGTCTACTTACCCTTGTGAAAAAGAAGTATACTTTGGCCTTACTTGGAAGTATGCGGTTTAAGGAGTACTGAAAAAGAGATTAACTATACTAACTCATATCTTAAATGCTACTGAATGTTTTTCGGATACTTAATTGCAATATGTTGATATTATTACAATGCTAATTGCACTTTTGAAAAAAGTGTTAGTTTAAATTATAATTAACATAGAACTAAAAACTGAATGAACAGTGCTTTTTGACCCACTTAAGTACATTTTTATGAGTAATTGTCTTTGAAATATAGTTAAAGTGCGGCTGAATGTACTGACAGGCATTGGTTAGGGGTTGGAGAAGAATATTGTTGATGTCCTTCACACTTGTATTTTCAGGATTTTGTAAAATATAGATTGTGGCAAAGAAAATGTTTTCTGACAGCAGAAGCCTCTGCTAAGCTAACCTCAATTCCTCCTTTGCCGCCATCCTAAAGTCTCTGCCGACATCAAATGTCCCTCCTTCAACCTGTCAAATCAAGCTTCAAAAATGATTTCATAAAATCACTAAGATAAATGGCTGTCGGGAATCTTTTCCATCCATCCTTGTTTATCTAAGCGCTAACTCACCCGCTTTGTTATGACCATAACTGAGCCCCGTCCAGGTTTATCTTCCCATTTGTCAGTCACTGCGGCCGTGACCTTTTGACCCCAGACTAGCCGTTAACCTCCACATTCCCCTCTAGACCCGCATCCATTAATCCAGCGGGATTTGGAAAGCTTTATTCCAAGCTTTGGCTGTGATCTCTCATCTCACATGCCTCTAACTAGTCTTGATGTCTCTATTTTATATCAACACGCTCTGTTTTATCACAATTTTCTGTTAAAATCCAGTCTAACTCTCACTTTGTACTGCAGGTTGGTGGTCATTTTGCAGTTTGTAAAGCCTCAGCCGCACATGCAAAGTTTTATTTTGTGTATTTCTGAAGGAGATTTCTGCTTTCTGGTCTCTATTCTAGAGCACAGTCTCTTAAGGCTAAACATGTATCTGTCTTTTTGATATATCTCTTGGAGAATGAACCTCAGACTGCATTTTAACATGACCTTTTCCTTTCTCTATGGTCTTAAAAAAAGCGATAAAGCCTTTCAGGTTTTCCAAATTTCCCTGCTCATGTTTGTAAATGAAATGTTCAAAGTTATAATTTTCTGTGACTGTTTCATATTATAAAGGTTAGAAGTGTCATATTGGCCAGCTTCAGCATTAATGAACTGGACTCCGGTGTCGTCATGAATAAAAGTAGCATAACTTCTATTATATCTGAGCACAGAGGACTAGATTTCTTAATTTTCGGCATGAACAACTTTGTTAACTCTTGTGAAAAAGAAGTGTGCTTAATTGTATTGAATGTGTAGTTGTAGTGTACTTCAGATCTTGTATATCTCAAGTATACAGTATTTAAAAAAATATATAAATTATCAACTGTATATAACTATAAGTTCAGCATAAAATATTGACAAGTAGCTGTGATCGGCATGATTAGGGACATCAGTAATGAGCAAAACAATGATCAAGCTCAAGTGTAACATAAACTTTATTCTAACATACACGTACAGGTTGGAATAGGAAGATAATTAAAGCAGAAGCAAGTAAAGAATAAAAACATGAAGTTATCGCAGTATTTGACATTCAGCAGATCTACAGCCTGAAGGAAACATCAGTTTCTTAATTCAAACACACCTTTGTAAAAAGGGGGTAGATGACACTTAGTATCAGTTACTGAGAAGATTGACACTTGAACGTCTCGCCCATTTGAAAGAGAGTCCTGATGTAGTTCGTTGAGGCTCCAGTTGAAATTGCTGCAGTTTTGTTGATGAGAGACAATCGGGTTTGATGCATGAGATCGTCCATCATGGATTAATTATGGTAGCAAACAATCTATCAATAAGCAAAAACAAAGGAATAAATGACGCACCCATTAGCGTCACTCACCCCCTCTAGTGAGAAACAAAACGCTGTCGAAAGGATGGATATGAACACGCTGAGGCAGACACTATAAAGACACTACACTAAATGCATTTCAGCCTTATCTGTCACTGGACTTCTCCGAGCTTCAAAATGATTGTTTCACTCAAATAAACAGATTGAATATATCATGCATTTTCGAATCAGATTTTTCTTTTCTCCGCTTATTTTTTTCGAAAGCAATTTCTTAGCTGGTCTGCCCATCAGAGAAGAGCTGCCTTTCATACATTTTTCTGTGAGAACGCATAAATCTCCCTTACTGATAATGTCAGAAAAGAGCGTGTGTGTGTGTGTGTGTGTTATTTTTTGCGTATATGTGTGTATTTGCAGGCGCAAATGTTTTTGAGACGCTTGGATCTAGACCTGTATTTATGCACTTGTCATTTTGTGCCAGTACACATGCTGGAAATGTAAGTGTGTAGGCATGCGCTCTCTAGGCGGAATCAAGTATACTTTTGTGGGCAATTGAACGCAAGCTCATTTGTGTGCTTGCATGGCTTTGCAGTGCATGACTGAGTGTGGGAATTCGGTGTGTTGTCATTTCATTGACAGAATGGAAGGATTTGCCACTCAGTATGTTAATTCTCTTTGTGTGTGTGTGTGTGTGGGTGGTGATAGAAATGTGTATTTGTTCTTTGTCGGTTGTTGGGATCCCTCACAGAAGATCTCATTCGCGCTGGCTCCGGTGAGGGCTGCCATGATTCGGTGAGGTTTTGGGTGGGATGGAGTGCCTGTCTGTTTAGACTGTAATCCTGCAAAGTGCATAGACGCTCATCAATCGGGGGTAGTTCACTAAACCGCTGTGGCCCTTTTTGTGTTATATTTCACGTGGAAATCGAACCCCCCCATAGGGTCGCAGGCCTAGATTCAGTTTGTCAAAACGCAGGGCCTGGAGGGCCCAGCCCTGAGAGTGGGTGGTCAACCCGAATAACACACCGTGACCCCTAAGAGTCCTTCAGGCTTATTGAAAACTACATGGTTGGGGTGTTGGAGAAGGGTCGGAAACAAACGCCGCTCCGCCCTCCAAAGTTGAGTTTGATACCCTGACCTAGAGGGTAAAGGCACGGCAAAAGAGCAGTCACGGCCATTCTTTCCAACATAAACGGGCTTTCGGGTGAAGGGTGGTGTTAAGTATTGCCCTAAGTCACAAACTCTGCAGTTAACTTGTACTTCACCACCTGAAGAATCATCTCCGTATTGGTAGTATATTTTAGCTTTTCAGTTTTTATGGTATGGGTTTTTTATATATTTTAATCTACTTTCAGTAATCTGCTGGACATGTCTATGCTGGTATGATGTAAATTGATTACAATAGGTCTAAATGGATATTGAAGTTTTGCAATCCTTAATCAGTGTTATTTTTAGTATTATTGTATGCTAGTATATATGAATAAGTAGTTTTTGAGTTATATTCTAATAATTTGTGCTTTTGGCCAGGGTCAGGGGTTTGGTTTTATGTTTTCGACTTAGCTTTACTTTTTTTTTGTTTATTGAGTTAACTTTGAGGTGTTCAGGACTTGAAACTTATGTTAATTTGATTAGTTGCCAAGGCATAGTTTCTTTTGTTTTTTTTTTTTTTCATCTACGCCCCCTCAAGCAAACACTGATTGTATCCATTGATCTCCTAGTATTTCTTTCCATACATGGAAGTCAAGTCTTCCATCAACTGTTTTGGTTCCCAAATTCTAAAAACATCTTCGTTTGTGCTCAACAGAGAAAGGAAGTCATACAGATTTGGAAAAACTTGAGGTGAGTAAATGATGACGAATTTTCATTTTTGGGTGAACTATCCCTTTAAAGGTTTCAGCAATTTCACATGCCCATAATTCCAACACAGTCATTCCTCCCGCAGCTTCCTTCCTTAATTGACGTGCAAACAACTGACTAAACAAAGTTTCTTGATTCGCTCCGCCTCGTTCTCTATCACACACATAATAGCCTGTCCCCAACCAGGGTACTTAAGTCTCAGCGTAAGTATCAACATAAAACTAAACATTTTATTGTGTCACTGGTGAAATGTATGCCGCCCACAGCTGCCTCAAAGCAACTTCACCCCCACCGTCATTACCACATGCAAACCAACAGGAGCTGGCCTGACGCACAATAATGATTAATTGCCAATGATAAGATTCCATGCTCGGTTGCTGTGTGTGTGTGTGTGTGGGTGTGTTGAGAAGGAGCAAGGACCAAGGCATATAATACACGAACTTACACTGACTACTACTACTATAATAATAGAAATTAAATATGAAATGTATTCAAATTTGTAATTTTATTAAATTAATATACTTGAGGGTCAAGCATAAATATAATCGCTAATGCTGTTTCTATCTCCAGTAATTGCATGTAATACCTTTTAATTATACTACAACTAATTTATATTTTCTAGAAAAAATGTACATATTTAATATAAGTATAATAATACTATGGAAAAAGTCATGTTAACTATAAATACATTTTTAAAATGCCAGTTTTTGATATCAATATTTCTCAATATATATAATCTATCTACTAGATATAATAATATAGATAAAGACATATATATATTATTATAATATACAGTGGGGTACGGAAAGTATTCAGACCCCCTTACCTTTTTCACTCTTTGTTATATTGCCGCCATTTGCTAAAATCATTTATGTTATTTTTTTTTCCTCATTAATGTACACTCAGCACCCCATATTGACAGAAAAACAGTATTGTTGACATTTTTGCAGATTTATTCGAAAAGAAAAACTGAAATATCACATGGTCCTAATATCACACCTTTGCTGTGACACTCATATATTTAACTCCGGTGCTGTCCATTTCTTCTGCTCATCCTCGAGATGGTTCTACACCTTAATTTGAGTCAAGCTGTGTTTGATTATACTGACTGGACTTTATTAGGCCACACACCTGTCTATATAAGACCTAACAGCTCACAGTGCATATCAGAGCAAATGAGAATCATGAGGTCCAAGGAACTGCCTCAAGAGCTCAGAGACAGAATTGTGGCAAACCACAGATCTGGCCAAGGTTACAAAAAAAAAAAATTCTGCTGCACTTAAGATTCCTAAGAGCACAGTGGCCTCCATAATCCTTAAATGGAAGACGTTTTTGACGACCAGAACCCTTCCTAGAGCTGCCGTCCGGCCAAACTGAGCTATCGGTGGAGAAGAGCCTTGGTGAGAGAGGTAAAGAAGAACCCAAAGATCACTTTGGCTGAGCTCCAGAGATGCAGTCGGAGATGGGAGAAAGTTGTAGAAAGTCAACCATCACTGCTGCCCTCCACCAGTCGGGGCTTTATGGAAGAGTGGCCCGACGGAAGCCTCTCCTCAATGCAAGACACATGAAAGCCCGCATGGGGTTTGCTAAAAAACACCTGAAAGACTCCAAGCGGGGTGAATAATAAGATTCTCTGGTCTGATGAGACCATGATAGAACTTTTTGGCCTTAATTCTAGCGGTATGTGTGGAGAAAACCAGGCACTGCTCATCACCTGTCCAATACAGTCCCAACATTGAAGCATGGTGTTGGCAGCATCATGCTGTGGGGGTGTTTTTCAGCTGCAGGGACAGGACTACTGGTTGCAATCGAGGGAAAGATGACTGCGGCCAAGTACAGGGATATCCTGGAAAAAAACCTTCTCCAGAGTGCTCAGGACCTCAGACTACCAGAAGGTTTACCTTCCAACATGACAATGACCCTAAGCACACAGCTAAATAACGAAGGAGTGGCTTCACAACAACTCTGTTACTGTTCTTGAATGGCCCAGCTAGAGCCCTGGCTTAAACCCAATTGAGCATATCTGGAGAGACCTAAAATGGCTGTCCACCAACGTTTACCATCCAACCTGACAGAACTGGAGAGGACCTGCAAGGAGGAATAGCAGAGGATCCCCAAATCCAGGTGTGAAAACTTGTTGCATCTTTCCCAAAAAAACTCATGGCTGTATTAGATCAAAATGGTGCTTCTACTAAATACTGAGCAAAGGTCTGAATACTTAGGACCATGTGAAATATCAGTTTTTCTTTTTTAATAAATCTAAAAAAATGTCAACAATTCTGTGTTTTCTGTCAATATGGGGTGCGGTGTGTACATTAAAGAGGAAAAAAAAAAAAACTTAAATGATTTTAGAAAATGGCTGAAATATAAAAAAGAGTGAAAAATATAAGGGGGTCTGAATACTTTCCATACCCACTGTATATATATATATATATATCTATAAGGGTGTGTTTAGAAAATAATATCACAGCACTCGTACCTGTGAATGGTTCGTATGATTCAGCCAGTCGTACTCACAGTGTCCGGATATACGCCATATCGCACGGCTACGACTGTGCGATTTCATTTATACAACAGTTCGACTGCCGCAGTGTGTAAATCCATAGAACCACACGAGTGTTTTTAAAACCCTCTTTTGTGTGGAACTATTTCCTTCTGCCACAGACTCAGACCTCAGTTTGACAGTTTAACAGCTGAGCCCAAGCCTCCGTTACTAATTCGAAAACGTTACTTTAGAACTAGTAATGAAGGAATGTTGAGTTACTTCATTATAAGCTTATTGTATTACTGTATTAAAAGTTCACATTATGTAGAGTAGAGTATTATGAGAGAGATGGACTGAGCAAGTGTGATTACCTGCATCTGATACAGCACGGTCCGATTAGTTTGAATGTCCGCTGAGGAAAGCGATATCTTGTCGTTAATGTCATCTGTTTGGTGCATTTGTTGGCTGCGTCTTACAAGGTGTTGTTAAAAGTAAAAATAACTTCCTTGTTTACAACAGCGTTTCAGTCTCTTTCAAAATAAAAGTATTTACTGCTCACTCATTAAAACAGGCTCTTGTCCGAACACACCACCGTTTCTCAAACTAAATCCTATATTAAATACTACTATTATTATTTAAAATCCTATGTATTGCGAGTAATATTTGATAAAATCATAAAAGTTGCTAGGCAATTCAGTTAAAAGTACAAAGGCAGCGCTCTGATACATAGCATTAAAGTTATATAAAATATAATGTTATGAGACTTTGTTCTCAGCCAAAACGATTTGCTCTGGAAAAAATAATAAAAAAAAAAGATTCTAGGCGACCAAAGACTGCCATTAGATTCCCAAAATAATATATCTAATTTTTACCACTAGAGAGCACATTAGCAAATTTCAGAAGATGTGGCCGGGTTAGGCTGCTATCGATGGTTTGGATGACCCTGATTGCCACTGAGCCCTTGGAGCTCACATCTCCGCAAACGTGAAGCAACTTTTTTCAAATAGAGTTTATGCTGTTCAAACCACATATTTAAGTCTAAAACTATTACATATCGCCAAAAAAAACTCTTTGGACACAAAACATATTTTTAACATTAGTGGATTGGGCATGTTGCCATGTTTGTTTTCATTAACTAACTCCTACTTGACAAGTGAAAAAAAAAATGGTCAAATATATTTTATTATTATTTTTCATACCTCCATCTTCACTCTAGTAAATCTCCACCACTGGAAAAGTACTCTTAAACTTCTACTCTAAACTGAAATTTGCCAGGTTATTGTACTTAATAATTATTATTATATTATTTTTTTTAGTTAGTTTTGTTTTTTAATTACAGAAACTATAAACGGCTAAGAAGTAAAATAATTTTTGAAAAAAAGAGCCAAGTATTGTTGAGGACAGATTGGAATTGGTGATTTTGGTTTTAGCCATAATTTCTACAGATAAACACATCTGATGTATATTGCATACAAAATGGCAAGTTGTGTGTGTGCGATACAAGTCAGATGGATTGGTCTGTAGAAATTATAATTAGCCCTAGGCTATATAAAAATGATGAATTGGATATGTACTACATTAGAATTGCTAAGCAAACCTGTGTATACAGAATGTGTTGAACTGGTGCTGGTTTTGTTGTCATTCATGTCTGAATACTAAACCCACTGAGTACCAGGGTTAGTCATACACACACAAATATTGTCCCAACTAGTGTTAGAGCTTTAAAGAGCAAAACTGTTCTGTTATCAGACACAAATAGTGATCATAGTCTCAATTTACTATGTAAAACAGAGCATCACTGTGAACCTTGATAATTCAATTTATACACCGCCACCAGCTGTGTTTTGCCTTTCTGGACATTAAGTATTGTTGCATCAAACCTTCACAACAAGTTTTTTAAATGCTCTCAATTTAGCATCTTGTGTTGTACAATTTAATGCAAGGTTGAACTGGTTACTGTAGAGGGATGCTTTGAGTGTATGTGAAGATTTGTGTGTGTGTGTGTGTGTTTGTGTGTGTTCTGAAAATGACGCACCCACACAAATGAAGGTCATTAACAGCTACTGAAGTAGTATCAGGTCTTAGCTGGTGCAGAAAACGGCTTGTGATATTACTAATTAAACTCAGTGATGCGGCGGAGGCTCCTCCGTGCTGTAAACTCAACCTTGCTCGCTCGCTCTCTCTTTCGTCGTCGGCGGGATGCGATTGATCCTAATATCTTTGAAATATACCCTGGCTTTCATCTCGATACTGCCGAGGGACGTCGAAGTAAAAGCGAGGCAGGAAAGGAACAATTCCAACACATAAAATAAGATCTTGTTGCTGTATTCATTGTTATAATTAAATTTCACCACCAGCTTCCTCTGATAGATTGAAGCGTTCACCTCGTTGAGCACTCTATGCGCTGTGAGAGAAATGTTTCTGATGTCTGCCGTTCGGGTGGCCCTCATGTGTGAAAAGGGGGAGGGCGTAAAAAAATAACTTTGTTGATATCAATTACAAGATGACTGTTGATCAATGATAGCCATGCCATAATGATTTGTTGTCAGATCTTTTGAGGAATGAGCAACGGTGTGTTTTTTCCCCTTAAAAGAGAAGCTTGTTTGGGGTGAGCTGTTTTTAAGAAGTGGAGAGGCTGATTGTCTTCTCTTTGCTGTGCAATTTTCCACTGATAGGCCCTTGCCAACACGCCCTGTTAACACAAAAGCCCTGGCTGACACTGTGACAATTACCATTACCCCAAACACATCACAAGTGACTTTCTTTTTTTTATTTTTTTTTATTAGATGCCGAGATGATAAACCAAAGGACGGAAAAGAAAAGGGAAGTATTCTGCTTTGCGCTCTCTCTTATTGAAGCGTTTAGCTTTTGCCTAATGGAAACAAATGTCAGCCATTGTCCACGGGAATGAGGAATAAAAACAGAAATTCTACATTTAGTAGATAATGAACCAAACACAGGTTCCCAGACAGGTGCCAAGGGAGGCACCTGTTCTGTCGCAAGGGTTGTTGACAGCAAATAGCGTGTACTAGAACACCAGTACGGAGGCTTGCCGTAAGAACTATCGCCGTCGAGCAATTAAAAAAGAACTAACAGATGTTCTTCGTTGCCTTCAAGGCTCAAACTTTTTTATGATGCAGCTATGTATTAGGTAGTGCAAGATAGTACGTTGAGTCTCATACAGAGATGCAACCTGCTAATCAGTCTATGTTTTCATAAATATCCTAAAGGTGATTGGTGCTGAAACAAATGTTGATCTTTAGTATGCAAGAAACTCAGTATGCAAAACAGTATGCTCACTTTGCAGGAAGAGATCGTTTGACCTGCCCACTCAGGAAGAGGTCTGTAAATTGTGTAAAACATGTTAAACGACCTAAAATAAAGTTGGTTTTATGGTTCTAACATTTCAAATAAGTCAATTTGAAAGTAGTATTAAATTACATTTTAAGTTATCTCAAGTTAAATCCCGGAACGCTATTCTAATGCAACATTTTAAGTTTTGATAGCTAATTGCGACAATCATTTCTTACAGTGAATATGAAATTGTGGACAAATAACTTTTCAGTTTTGAAGTCAGTCTATGTATAGTCAGGAAGGGGATTTCTCAGTGATTCTTACTGCTTGTTACATCATTACGCCAGTAGGTGGCGACAAGTGTCTGTCTGAGTCAATGATTCATTCCCTCTGCCGATTTGTTCACAACACTGATTCACTGATTCAAGAAAATGTCGGTATAAGTGAGTCATTGAATCATTTGTTTAACCAATTTGTTAAAACTGTGCTGATTCATTCAGAACAAAGTAAATCATGAGCGAGTCATTGAATCATTCACTCAAAAACACAGAATCATTCAGCAGGGATTCAGAAACAAAACATCAACGGTTCTGCTGTCCCTTTGTTTGGAACTCTTTCATTGGCGGAGCATAGATGGTATGCAAGTTATGCAACATGTACGTTTTTGTTTATTCAACTTTTGTATAAAATCAGTATCACAGGGTTGTGCTGCCTACTTAATTATTACTACAATAACCTTTCAGAACGACACAAGTTGTCACTAGTTTTAACTAGTTATTGGTCATTGATAAACGATTAATTGCATCTGTCATGTGGTAAATGAACAAATAAAACTATGCAGGTGAACTAATCATTTGATATTTCTTATAAATTATATTTGGCTGAGTTATAATGATTTCCTAATTTAATAAGATTTACTGCACAGACACGGGCTCCGAATGAATCACTGCTGCGCAGACTTAAGCTTCAAATGAATCACTACTGCACAGACTCATGCTCCAAATGGATCACTACTGCGCAGACTCGGGATCCAAACGAATCACTACTGTGCAGAGTTAAACTCCAAATGAATCACTACTGTGCCGACCTGGGCTCTAACTGAATCACTACTGTTCCAACATGGGCTCCAAATGAATCACTACTGCTCAGACTTGGGCTCCAAATGAATCACTACTGCACAGACTTGGGTTCCAAATGAATCACTACTGTTCAGATCAGTTCAAATGGATCAACTACGTGAACTTAACTCCAATGAATCCTACACTACATGCGAGACCTTTGCTCCAAATGAATCTCTACTGTGTATCTGGTTCCAAATGAATCACTACTGTGCAGAATCAGGTTTCAAATGGATCACTACTGTGCAGACTTGGGTTCCAAATGAATCACTACTGTGCAGACTCAGGTTCCAAATGGATCACTACTGCGCAGACTTGGGTTCCAAATTAATCACTACTGCGCAGATTTGGGCTCCAAATTATTCACTACTGTGCAGACTCAGGTTCCAAATGGATCACTACTGTGCAGACTTAAACTCCAAATGAATCACTACTGCTCAGACTTGGGCTCCAAATGAATCACTACTGTACAGACTTGGGCCTCAAATAAATCACTGCTGCACAGACTTAAGCTCTAAATGCATCACTACTGCGCAGACTTGGGCTACAGATGAATCACTGCTGCACATACTCGGGCGCCAAATGATGCTGGGATATTTCGGCTTCACTTTTCTAAAGTGGAAGGAAGTGGAGATGCTTCGTCCATTTTTTTAAGTCTATGACACACAAAAAGTCACAGGTGTTACTGTAAACACTTTATGGTATGCCACTGTACAGATGTTTCAATACTGCACTTTAACTGGGGCTGAATATATCAAATAATAGTTCTGGTCAAGCTGACTACATCTGATTTTACATGCGTTAAGTGCCCGGATTCAAATACTAAAGGCTGTGTTAGTTACTCTTCCCACTCCTCCACAGTCATTTGCTTTTACTCTAGAAACACCCACAGCCATTTTATAATTGTCATCCGTCTACAGACTGAATTCAGCCTCACAGCGACTGTCATGGTTGAAGAATACTGATATTCAGACATTGAATACTAATCCTCTGATTCTGTCAGCAATTCAGGGCCAAGCTTTTGGGGTTCTCTGATTATTCATACGCGCTGTTTTGAGCTTCATGTGGATGGTCTTGGAAAATCACCCCAAATTGTCCTTGTTATCCCCCCTTCTTCGCCCTCCCACAGCAAATGCTGGCTAATTCTAATTGACGTTTTTTTTTCTCCTCTATCTTTTTATCCCTTTAAATAGGACCATCCTCCATGATTGACTCAATCCATTTCCTCATCTCTGTCTCTCTCTTTCAGCATGGTGTTTGTAATTAACACTCACAGTCTTTTCTCCTCCTTTTAGCCATTCTGTCAGCTTCACTTAGTTCACTTGCTCTCTTTCTCTCTTTCATACTGAGAATACTTCTTGATCTGCCTTTGAAGCTCAGGCACAGTCGGTCTGCGGGTGAAAGGCCCTGTGGTTCTTCTCACCAGCCCTTAGTCCACTGACACATCATTGTGACAAAAAACTTCACGACTGTAAGTCAGAGTTCTTTACTTCTCTCTGCTCTCAAGGGAGGCTTGTTTGCCCAGCAACTGTTTGTTGCAGTGTGTCGTGATGTAATGCAGAATGGAATTGGTAATTGGGCCATAAGCAGATTAAAAAATAGTTGTCACTATGCCACTTAAGTGCCTTAAGCCCAAACAATAAGAGAGTCGTCTACTCCCACCTAGCATTGTCTGAAAACAACACTTGGACCAACCTAAAGTCCAAGATTATCTGGTTTTAGAATACTGGTTTGTTTTTGGCACAAACTTTGGTTGTTGTGGCAGCTTGGCTTGATAGCCATGATTTGTGAGCAGCCAAAACCAGGACCAAACTGACCAAAGCATACTTTTTAAAAGAGTATTTATTGTCGTGAAAGTTTAGCATTGTAATATTCATGGCAATGTTAATGTGTTTGGTCTTGGTGGAATAGATCTCCCACACTGCTGCGGCAGAGCATGTACCGAGACTTTCTACTGCCAATACATCCACAGACATGCTGCTGTGAGCATTTAGGAAATACTGCTGCTGCACATATAACATATATGAAATTACCCTACTATACATGAAATACCCCATAGCAGATCTATACAGGTGGAGCTGGGGAAGGTGGAGAGTTTCTCAAGCGCGCTGCAACTGCTACAGCAATCACTGGTCAAGTATTTGAATGTTGAGCAGCAAGCTCATTGGCTACTGATGCAACAATAACCAAATTAGCTGCACCATGTGAAAAATGATGTGATCATATCAGATTGAATTAGAACCTATCAGCCTGCGCCGTCTAGAGTTTCATGACATAACTGTATTTATTATAGAAATATTGGAACATGCTTAAGTGTGAACTGAAGGTAATGTTTTCAGATGCTTAACTGCATGTTAACTGACATCAATTGAAAATACATTATAGTTTAAATTGATATTAAATGCAATTGTTTGAAATTTGTATTCGAGTGGTTTTGAACTTAAGTACATCTTCATATGTAATTTCATTCTATTGCGTTTGTAATATGGTTGAAAGCATTTATGGCAAACTAAAATAACTTGAAATGGAATTTCTATTGAAAATTGTATGGCATATATTTGAATATATTTGTAATGACACACTTGTAATGAAGTCCCAATGGTACATTTAACAATATTAAACATTAACTGCAATACAGGGAAAATTATAATCAGATTCTGTATACATTTCTTAAGTTTTTTAGTCAACACATCAAAATAAGAGTACTTCTTTAATTAAACCATGAAAAAAAGATTGTTAGAATATAATGATTTAAAAAGTATTTTAAGCTTTTAATTAGACATTATTACAAAGTGCACTGTTTAAAAGTGTACTTACGTGTGTTAGGAACCTGTCTCTCTTTAAGTACACTTAAGTGGCCTTTTATTTATTTTTTATATTACATTACCTGCAAGTACAATTGTACATTCGATTCTGTGCTAGCTGAGCAAGTACATTGATATTAATGGGACTGGTAACCAATAGCGTTTTAGATCTTATTTTACTCCAGCATGACATCCAAGGAGATCATACTGCAGTTTTATAGTGTTGCAATCAATGCTAAAGTTGGCCTTGAAGAACGAGCTGTAGATACAGTTGTATCTGTTGTATTGGCAAAGGATGGCAATGTCAGGTGTATTTGTGTTACTCCACACACCTGCATGTGTTTCTTGTGACGTGTTGAGGTTAGTATGCTTACTATGAAGGATCCTGAACCAGTAGAGTGTGAAATGAGAGAAGGGAATGCTCCCTTCCCCCCCATTCCTACCTAAAACAGACGTCTGGGAATAATGACCTCAAACTTGCCCCAGGAGCACAAGCTGATGATGTCACGAGGAGGACAGAATTAGAATTAGGTTAACGACAAGTGGTTAACCCTCATTGTTCCAGCAGGAAAGGCACAGTGCTTGTGGTAATCTGCTGAATGAGGTGCACAAGTCCCACAATGCATTCTCGATACAATAACCAGGAGAAAATCTGCTAGACCTCTATAGATTTAAGCAGTTAAAAAAGTTTCTCCTGTTCCAGTTTAATGTGCAGAGACATCTGTAAGCAAGCCATTTGTAGCTAGAGGTGGGTTGTTCCAACATATCATTATGAGTAGGTTTAATTCAAAATAACATTTGGTAACTATGATGTTTTTGCTGGAAATTCAGCCACCTAAAATATTTTTATATTACATACAGTAACCGAGTGGACTTAATTGTATTGCATTTGCAATTGTAGTGTATTTCAAATCTTAAAAGCATACTAAATATTCAGTACTATCTGATTATATAATATTAATGAAATAAAAGGCCACTTAAGTGACTTTAAGAGAGATGCTGGCATGACTTTCTTAACACACTTAAGTACACTCTTAAAAAGTGCACTTTGCAATAATGTCATATTAACAGTTTTACTTTTACATTTTAATGTAAATTATCATTTTTATCATCTTTTGTCATGATTTAACAGACTACACTTATTTCATGTGTTAACCAACATACATTGTAAAAGATGATTTTTCGAAGATTATTGGAGTACGTTTTACAAGAAAATACTTTTTTATTACTTTAAATTTTTCTTTCAATTTCACATTTAAGCAATGGGTGAAACTTGCCATTTCTTTGGTATTATTGGAAATGCACTGCTTTCTAAATTAATATTTTTAAAGGCACAATATGTAAGTTTTCGCTGCTAGAGGTCACATTTTCAAAACAATAATACGGCGAAGCTTGATGACGCTATGAAGAAGAGTGGAACGATGGGACATGTCGCTTTTTTCACCATCCCAAGATTCACAAAAAAAAAAAATCAAAAAAAAAAAAAAAAAAAACAAAAAAAAAAAAAAAAAAATCCAAAAAAAAAAAAAAAAAAAAAAGAGTAAAAAACAAAAAAGCACCAATGTTACCGGATGTAAATGAAGAATTGTTTTTTATTACCGGCCTCCAATTTTCAAACCGAATAAGGTAATACAGAAAAGCAGCAAAAACATTTACTTATCAAAGAACATATGACTGACTGCTCTAGCGGAGGTTAAGCGCTCACAACAACCCCTTCTAGATAAAGCTAGATAACGCTTGTTTGATTTAATGAATCTCCACCGTAATCATACGGACGCCGGGCACTTTGTTGTTTATGATGAGGGAATATGCGAGAGAGCAGAATTCAGTCAGCAAGCGCAAGCACTGAACAACAAAACTCTGGCGTTTCAGCGATTACTCATCTGAACGCCTCTGATTGCCCACTGCATTCATAAGCTCAACAGACTCGAGTGTGATTGGTTATAATGCACAACTCTGTAAAAACACTGAAAAAGAATCATGGTGCAGCATTGAGCAGATCTAAATTTAATGCAACACTTTCATTTCATTTTCATCGGCGACGCCGTACTGATTTATTTAACATGCAGCAGAGCATTTTGTCCAGTGTGTGCCAATTTCGACAAGTGTAAACCATAGCACGATAATTACATCAGTGCTAAGCGACATGAACGACGCCATTATTTAAAATAGAATTCTCTGGAATTTACTCCTTGGAACTTTTTTGGGATAACGTAATGCACAACTCTGCTGAAATATATAACACAGTGCAAGTTGTTTTTGGATATTTTATTACGAAAATCTTCCATATTGTGCCTTTAAAAGTAAATCCTACACAAATTTAGTTTCAGTGTACTAAAGCACATGTACAGCACTTGATACAATTTTGAACTATAATGTTATGTGATAAACGTTTACAAGCTGATATATTTAAACTAAATTGCAACTTCATCTTATAAAGTGTGAATACAATAGATTTAAAACACATACATACAAGTGCAGTAAAAATGACAGTAACATATATTTTAGTTTACCATAAATGCTTGTCAGCAGTACTTTAACCATATTTCAAAGACAATATAAGTAATTATGAAATTACATATAAATAAGTACCTATGTCCTACTTTTGTGGGTCAAAAAGCCCTCTAAAGTTAAGCAAATTTAATTTAAATGTAAACTATAATACCTTTTTATTTAATTGTTATTAACATGTAATTAAGTGCCTAAAAGCTCATTTAATTTACTTTAATACCTTGTAATTTAATTGCTATTAACATGAAGCTGTGTCTAATAATAACCTTCCGTTTAGCACTTAATTATATTCTTTAAATTCCTTTTTTGGGGGGTAACTTTTTTTTAGCAAAGTTTTTGCCACAACAGGTCACACATTTCTATCATCACACAATATATATGATCATACTGCCCAGCCCTACCATCTGCCTCAGATACCAGATGCCACAATATGAAAATCATGTTATTGACACTAATCTGTGTAGATATTTCAAGTCAAATCAAATAGTCGCCATGCAAACTTCAGAACCACAAAACACTGTTTTGGAGAAAAGCTTCCCTAATCATCTTCACGGCTTCTCAGTCGCTTTCCGTTGTTTCCCTGCTTAAATTGGATCTCATACAAGCAACTCTCTTTCCATTCCAGAAAAGAGAAAAACTGAATTTGGCAACTGCCTTTCCTGCGGCTGAGTCCACAGATGCTGGTACGGGCCGGCTATTGCAGAGAGCTGGGCAGAAAGAGGAGGGTTTCTGTTTATCAGAGGCGGCAGGCCTGGCATCGGGCAGCTGGCGAGCTGCTCCATCTCTGCCTGTCCATGGCTTAAAGGATGTAAATGATGGGGGCATGGTGGGTGCCTGGTCCAGTGCGGAGAGTCCCTGGCTGTGGAGCTCAGGCAAGCGCAGCTGGCGGAGGACAAGGAGAGGTAGAGCTGAAGACACTGGGATCAGGCAAGACCCATGTGCTTAGAGAGAGAGCTTTGTAGTGAGGCCAGGAAGCTCACAAACGCAGGCATGCACACTGTAGGGATAGAAGACAAATGCACACCTGCTCAAACACAATATGAAATGTTTTACATCCCTAAAGTATTACATACTGCTTGAACCTAAATTAGTGTGTATATAGTGGTACAGTATATCTGCACAAACAGGCAACAGCATAATACACCGTATAATAAATACACTCTTAAAAATAAAGCTTCCAAAATGGGATTCGTTAAGTACAAAGAACCTTTCAGTGAACAGTTCAAATGAACAATTCGTTTGTGAACCAGACTTCATTAGACCACATGCCTGAGGCTCTGGATTACAGTTAATTCACAGTTAATGCACAGACCAATCGTTTCACTTCATAAGACCTCAATATATCGTCAGGAGCCATGGGTATTCATTTTGTGTTGGCTGCTATGCTTTTGTTTTTGACTCTCAAAGAGACGGTAGCCATTGCCTTGCATTTATGAATCAGCAAGGACCACGGTTTCAGTAAAAATTCTTTACTGTTCTACTGAAGAAAAGAGTCACTTACATCTTGGATGGCCTGAGGCTGTTTACATTAACAGCACATTTTCATTTTTGGGTGAACTATCCTGATATCAACATGCTCACAGATGCATGCAAAAGGTTCTTCATTGACCCATAGATGATAATTCAAATCCTTCCTTTTTTTAAAAGCAAAGTTCAAAACTGCGGCCCAAAACTGCATCAGATACAGTCATTCTCACACTAGCACTTCACTACATTATTTTAAGTGACGCTCTCAGTACGTGCCCCTTAAACACCCACACACACCCACAACCACACACACACACCCACACACACCACCACACAACACACACACACACACACACACACACAACAACACACCCACACACAGGTTTGTTTTTGCGAAAAGTGGGGACATCCCATAGGCGTAATGGTTTTTATACTGTACAGACCATATATTCTATTGCCCTACACCAACCCTACCCCTAAACCTACCCCTCACAGGAGACTTTGTGCTATTTCAGATTTTCAATACACTCCATTCTGTGTGATTTATAAGCGTTTTGAAAAGTGGGGACATGGGGTAATGTCCTGAAAAGTCACCTTCCCCTTGTAATACCTATGTCATACCTTTGCCATTATACAAATTTATGGTCCTCATTTGGACACAAAACCGCGTCCCACACACACACACACACGTGTACACACACACACACACACAATTTTCTCTGTCCCAAAACGGTGTCCATTTTTCCTGTCACATTTAAAACGGTGGTTCCCAGGCCATGTGCAGTTTGTTTTTCCTTTCATTTTCCTTTCCTTTTTTTTTGCTGGCAAGGGGGAAAGTGATATTTTTGAGACAACGTCCCATGAGTTCCCCCACGGCGGCGCTAGGGCTTGACAGCCGTTCGTTTGAGGCGGTGTCAGGCTGGAATTATACTGTCTGTGAAACCTAGTAACGAGCCAGGAATATGGCCCTGGAGCCACGGGCAGCCAGAGAGAGAGAGAAAGAGAGACAGGACTGAAGACCACAGAAGAAAAAATAGGTTGATGTTTATTACACCAATATAACACGAAATACATTTGCGAAAAGATATTTGCTGATAATGTGGTTTAGCATTAGAAAAAGGTAAATACAGGGACCACAGATACAAAGAGATGTTGTAAACAGAGTGCTGCGTGGATGGCATATTTTTGTAGGCAAAAACCCAGAAACAAGCATATTAGCATTTCTGGTACAATCGTCCTAAAGTCAATGGGTTTTTCAACATGTGTTTTTTTTTAATGCCCTTTTGGAATAAATTCAAATTGTGAGCACAACCAGTACGTTTAGATTCATTTCTATGACATATAATACATCTGTAAGACCCTCTTGTGATTTTACTTGACTTGAAAAAGTCGTTGCATCAGATAGTCGGGGACATTGAATGTCATCACACTGAATAAGTAAACTCACCTATACTCAGTCAACTTAACAGCCTGATCATGCTTTTGCAAACGATTCTATCTCAAAATTTAGGGACAAAAGTTGGATAAATAAAGACTGAACGAGTCGTAAGCTTAATGGTGGTGACTTTGGTCAGTGCCGGTGTAGTTCGTTTATAGCCTACGTTTAGCGTTTTACTTTCGGCGATTGTATTTATAGAAGTCTAGAAAATTCAGTTGAGTGTGAAGATTATCAGGATAAAGTGTGTAAGAATCATAAACTTGTATTGGTCACAGAGCTAATTTTCTGCAACGATCCAAAAGCCAATGGAAAAATATACTGGGTTTTTGTTGAGGGAACCAGAGTGAAATTCCTACAAATACACACTGCAGCACCCTATGGTACACACTTTAGTTGTTACAATGTTGGCCCTGTTTACAATCTGTCTAAGGCTATACACATCTTCCTCCGACCACTTACAATTGGATTAAAACCTTGTTTAGTGTAGTTCATTCCTTTAGATACCCCCTCCCCCCAGATGAACCAGGGTCGGTTAGTGTTTATTATAAATGCAGTGTGGTCACATGTGTTTCTGACCTCTGAATATGGTTTGTGTGAAGAGATTTGACCTCGCTTACACTACATTTGGTGCTGGCCTCATGTGATTTGATAAGCCAAGACAGATCTTAATACCAGTTATAAACGTGGTCATGTTAGTGTTTTGATTTGGGGGGGAAAATATATTTATAATATTATGTTTGGGGTGAAAAAAAAATGTGTAGGTAAAAGTTGGTAAACATTTACCAGGAAAAGTCACCCCTTTTTTAATATAATGTATATATAGTAAATTATTAAAAAAAAAATGTTTTTACAGTATTTTTGTAGCAATGTGTTACGTGTAAACAGACAACAATATCAGAAATATTTATGGAATACACATGTTTTCCTGACAATTGTAGGTACATAAATGTAGATACATATTTTATTTTGGGTTGTATGCAAGTAATATGTAATAAAATAAAATTAAATTATATGACATTTATTATCTTTTCAAAGAAAGCTCAGGTAGCACTGTGTTCCCCTTCATGTTCTTTGACAACATAAAAACGAAATTCTATTGTAAATAAAAATTATCGTTGATCTGTCAAAATCTTTGGTCACACTTTACTTGAAAGGGTGTGCATAAGACTAGATGTCTTTGTTATGGGCTATGGATAGGGGTAAGGGTAGGGGTAGGGTTATGTCAAATAATGTCATATTTGCATTAAAAATGACATAACTGAGCGAATGACACTTAATGACAGTTGTCATAAACACGCAAAAACCAACCTCCTTCATATTCATGACATGTGTCATGTCATGATTATGAATGTGTCATGTCAGTCTTATGCAAACCCCTTCAAGTAAAGTGTTACCAAATTTTTTTATGTTTGATTTGAGGATGTGCGAATTATGTTTTAGGATTGTCGCCCACAACACAAGCAGTGATGCATCTGTTCTGCATCCCACATCTCTTTCAATGAAAATTAACTGCTAACTTGTGAATGTCATTTACCACAGCCTTGACAATATACATTTGCAAAATTAACATACAATGACCTTATTTTAGTAGATAGAGGCAGACCTTTTTATCTTACTAGCATTTTAATGCCATAATACTGCCATGTGGGAGTGGCAGCAAGATCAAAGTTCAGACAGGATCTCCTATGTTTCCCAGGGTGATATTGCAATGCATGACACACCAAGTGTGACAGCTCGATTTAAATAAGCGTACATTACCATATTGACAGTGCTGAGAGAGTGCTTGCCTGTTCTCAACACTGTGACTGTTCACTGATGTGCCTGTGTGTTCGAATAAATCAGTGGTATTTGAATCCAGCACAAATTTTCGTTGAATTTTTAACACCCAGATGTGGCTTTTTGAGGAAAGGTGTGCCATTAGTATTCTAAGAATTCAGGGCCCGTATTCACAAAACATCTAAAGGCTAAAAGTAGCTGCAGATCGCCGCGATTTAAGAGAAAATGGTAAAAAATAATGGGCGGGTCAGTCAGGAATCCTAAATGTTTTCTAGCGTATTTCAAAACGCGTGTTGTGCTAAAATTAGCTCGCAATCTGTGGCAACGTTCGGAGTAGTGAAGGAGGACGCTACCGTCACTAAGACCAAATTGACTATCCTCAAATGGTGTTGGCCCCCCCGCCATCTACTCGGAATCGTTAAACATGTTAAGACACATTGACAATATGAACTTTTAAACAGGTATCGGCCGTTTGGTTTGGAGGTTATCCCAATCCAATTTTGATTATATCCTAATCATATAGCTGTTCTCGCATCCATGTTGGTTTTCTGTTATGTTTGCATGTATACTGCAGCCATGAGTATTCTTACTCCGCTAATAAAAGGGGTGTTAGGCATATTACCACAATAAGTTGCCTTAGTGCAGAAAACAAAATCCCATGAAGTGGCGAATATGGCCTAGTCCGACCGGACAAACTGGTTATGGCTGGTCTATGTGGTAAGATTGTAGGCCAACTCGGCAGGAATTCATATGCGCACTACCTTCATCGACCTCATATATGGCTTATCATCTGAAATATGTTTGTAGTAGCAACTTTACATGGCAGTTCAATTTAATGTTAGCCTAGAAAAAAGTGCGAAATTCACGTGTTCGTGCGGAGTGTGGAAGCTGAACATTAGCACGCTTGGGCTACTGCATGACAGATGGAGGCGCCAGTGCAATCATTTGCTCCTAAAATACTTCGTCATTTTGGTCATACAGATAAGAGTAATGCATCTTTTGTATCTGTAAAGACTCTTCGTTTATTCATATGTACTCAGAATAATAATGAAACGTTGCGCTTTTGTAAAATAATGAAAGCAAGCAGGATGTGCTTTCTGCCGTCTCAGACTCTGTGAACTTGAGCTTTGAAACTCTGTGTATTCTTGCCTTATTACAGACATGAAAAACATATCTATAGAGAGCAAAATGTCTACTTTCAAATGAACCAATTCAAATAGAAAACAAATATTCTCAGATTATGTATTCCGTATGAAACATGCATACAGGCGCATACTGTGGAGATGACGAGTCAGTGTCGCCGACTTCACCGAAAACAGAAGCACTAGTGTAACAATAAATTTTAAACCGTACTTGGTGTTTTTCCCTAACACATTCATCATTATTATATTTGCCAGTGTGCTGTGGCAAGCCTTTTTTGCGTGCGCTTGAGCGCTTATTAAGCTATGTTGGCAATTAAAGGCTCATTATTATGATTTATATGGTTTATTAATAAAAGTGCGAATAATAGTCGACTAATGCTTAAAATGAACAACTACTAGTCGACCAGAAAAATCTTTAGTCGAGGGGAGCCTTATCCATTGAATATGTTTACGAGAAGCATATATAAGAGTCTGACAATTAGCTGAATATATAGCCTATAATACAAGTATACTTGTTTAATTAGTGAGCCTGCATTTTAAAATCTTTATTTGTATGTGGGAATTAACGTTTTTTTTTTTAACCTTTATTTGAATATGGCAAAATATTGCACTCTACAATATTTCTATGAATAAGTCTCTGACAGATACTTTCAGCCAATCACTGTGTGCATAGTAAGCAAGCATGATGACATCATCCATAGCAACGAGGTCAACCCACTCTTACTCTTAGTTTAAGACTTCTGTCTGTTCCTTAGTAAAAGTTTGTTTCAGCAGCTTTGTCAATAGGTTTTTAGTGAAAACTCTTAGCTAAAAACTTTTACTGCTATTTAGGAGAACTCTTATGGTAAGATACAATGTTTTGTGGAATATGGCCCAGTGTTTCAGTGTCATGGACTGACCACGGAATGGCGTTGGGGGCCAACTGTATGATTAAGCGGGGCAGAAAACAAACCCATTTGCCATCTAAAGAGACTTCTTGGCACTTTTGAGTTAGTAGCTCTTTTTGCCGCTATAGGCAACTGCTCTCAAAACCCTAGCAACCACCAAGCAACACCCTAGCAACTACCTGGAATACCATAGCAACTATGGAATGTGCGCCATTCTGAACCGACTTGAGAATGCCTTTTAAATTCCATTTCAGTTCCTGGTAGCTTAAGAGGATGCAGAATTGCTATTGGAAATTGAAAGTAAGGAGGCTGAATTCAAATTAATTGTGACCCTGGACCACAAAACCCAGTCTTAAGTGTAAATTTTTCAAAATTAAGATTTATACATAATCTGAAAGCTGAACAAATACGCTTTCCATTGTTGTATGGTTTGTTAGGATAGGACAATTTTGGCCGAGATACAATTATTTGAAATTCTGGAATCTGAGGTTGCAAAAAAAATCTAAATACTGAGAAAATCGCCTTTAACATTGTCCAAATGAAGTTCTTAGCAATGCATATTACTAATCAAAAATTAAGTTTTAATATATTTACAGTAGGCCATTTACAAAATATCTTCATTGAACATGATCTTTACTTAATATCCTAATGGTTTTTAGCATAAAAGAAAAATCTATCATTTGACCCATACAAGTCTTTTGGGACTTTGTACAAATATACCCCAGTGCTTCTTAGACTGTTTTGTGGTCCAGGTCCCACCCCCCAATTGAAATTCAAAAGAAATGATATAACTGTATTCGCTACTTGTAATAGAAACGCTTGGAGTTTCTATATAACAAAAAATGAGGGATTATATTTTGGCCCAGCCTTATTTGAAGTTTTGCCCCAAAGGGATATACTTCAATCTTTTAAAATAAAAAAAAAAAAAAAAAAAATCTGATACTCGATATTATATTCTATGCTATAATAATTATATATTAAAGCGATATATATATATATAAAAACAAGAGTGTAGGGGCTTTGGTTTGCTTTTGGGATTATTCTGAAAGAAAACTCTACTGTTGCTGTAGCATCGAAACATTCACGTGCATCTGATTGAAAGATTTATAAACCGCACACTCTTATTTCATTGTTGTTTTTATTTTGTCTATATTTCCCCTAACAGTTTGCTATGTACATTGTTTAACAACATTAAGTTAGAGTTAAAGACCGTCCACGGTGACTCAGGATGGGTTCCACATCCTGCCACGCCCCAGAGGCACCATCGCATAGTTTACCATTACAAATCCCACAGTGTCCCAATGATTGTTCATGTACATAATGACTTCATCCTAGGCTGGAAGATTGTGTATTGTGCATTTTTCAGCAAAACGTTTGTCTTTCTGTGGTTCTAATAAAGTCTGTGTGCTTCATATAGAGAGCTAATATACAGTAATATAGATTACGCTTTCTCTTTCCGTTTGAAAAAGTGAACTTTTGCCTGTTGATTAGGTTAACTGTTATGGACTGCTGTTATGAACTGGGTGCGATACCTGTGAGTTGTCCTAGACGCAACATGTTCTTATGTACTTATATTCTTACTCCGCCCATGTATTACATGTATGTCCTTGAAAGTGTACAGTTTTCTAATGGATTTACTTTAACTTCTTAGGTACTGTCAATGGAGTGACATATTTCAGATGCGTCTGAAATTTCAAAAACATATACATATATTTAATTGTTTGATAAAAAAAAAAAAATCAAAATTATTGCTAGCGACAGTTTGGTAGCCTAATTCTACGCCCTTGTTAAAAAACTGTATTCGCAGATAATATAATATTAATGAAAAGGCCACTTAGGGACTTAAAGCGGGACACTTTCAAAACACACTTAAGTGTCATGAAAGTGTAACACACTTAAAGGGATAGTTCACTCAAAAATGAAAACTCTGTCATCATTTACTCACCCTCAAGTTGTTCCAAACCATGTCTTTATTTTGTTGAGCACAAAAGAAGATGAAGTATGTTGGTAGCACACAGTTGTGCTAGCCACTGACGTCCATAGTATGTTTATATATGGAAGTCAATGGCTGCAGCAACTATTTCATCACTGCCATACATGTGATTCCAAATGTCTTCACTCCATCACAACAAGTTTCAATAGAAATTACTTTAAAGTATATTTTAGTTTATAATAAATGCTTATCAGTGTATACGGCCAGTCACTTTACCCCCTATTTGCACCTACCCAAGCAGTGATTTATGCAAAGACCTCTCCCGATAGTACTTCGTGAGTTCAAAAAAGCTAACTAATAATAACTCTACTGGTGTAATATCAATTTAAATATACACATTTTCTTATTTGCAATTAATATCACGTTATGTCTGAACAATGTAACATCCAATTCCACACTTAAGTCATTTTAATTGTATATTCCGTAATAAGTATACCAAGGAATTCATGATGATGGAGTTTTTTATTTCAAGACCCTCAAAATGTTCTCAGAAAATGTAAAAAAATTAGTTGAACGTCACTCTGGCAACTAGGTTACGTTACGAGCCGCTCTTATTCTCACACCTGCTCTGGCTCTTGGGGGCTTTCTGTGAGTCTTACACTCAGCCTGGTTGCACCTCTATTTCACCAGTGACTCAGTGTGATGGCCGTCACTTAAAACAGGCCAGTGGCCATGGGGGAACGCGCTGGAACGAATGACATGCCGCCAGTGCGTATTACACACACACAAACCACACACACACACACACAGCATTTAATAAGATGTGGCACGTTGTGTTCAGGAAACTTTTTTAAGTTCTCCAGACGCTGGACACATGAAAGCACTGTTACACAATAAGGAAAATCTCATGATGGACCTCTTCCCAACAACACTAACAAATAAGGGCTAATCCACTTGTCCTGCTGTCTATAAAAAAAATGTGTTCTTTGAGTCCATATGCTGACAAACTCGTGACACTCTGCCTGCCCGCCGTTGACCTGTGGGATGTATGACAACCACACAGGTACGTAGCGAGATTACGAGAAGCCGGCCATCCTGTTGACAGGAGTGCCTTCGCGGGGCACTGGGACGAGGTGACCCAAAACGCACAGGGGTTTCGTTCTCGCGTTGGTATTGGCGAGTAAACGCTGAGCCATGGGCGCTGCCCTGTTTCCACCGATTCCATCGCTGGGTGACTCAGGATTATCAGATGGGTTTATTATTGCTTTGTGTTTAAGGTACCGTGTTTAAAAGGGTTCAATTTGGCTTTTCTTTGCTGGGTGATTGAACCATATAGCACAAACAATGGGTTTCCATCAAAGTTTTGTCTATTAGATTATACATCGAAAAATGCAAGTGTAATTCTACGGTGGACACAACACACATGTTTGGGCGGTGTTTCCGAGACAATTATCTTAAGCGTAAGAGCATTTTATAACGAGTCATTTAAGATCCTTCCGTTGTTGTTTCCCAAAGTCTTAAACCCATTGCACGTAGCCGTGTTTTAAGTGCTACTTAGGAGTCGCTATTTGTTTGTCAAGTGCTGAAATGTTACCTTATAGAATGGCTCGTAATTGTACTTAAACGCTCGTTTATTGAAATGTTAACCTAAAGCTGCGTTCCAGACAACTCGGATATAATAACTATAATATTATAGAATAGTCACATCATTTAGTTTTGTCATGACAACTCTCGGAGGGATTGGCTTGGTAATGTACATGACAATGTTAATGTTATTTGGTCTTGGCGGAATAGGTCTGCTACGCTTCTGCTGCTGCGGCAGAGCAAGTACCGAGACTTGCTACTGCCAATACATCCACAACATGCTGATGGAAGCATGTAAGAAATACTGCTGGTGCACATATAACACATATGAATAACACCCATATAGCATACCATTGAATAACCCCGTAGCCAGATTATACCGGTGGATGGGCGAAGTGGAGGGTTTCTGCAGTGCGCTGGCAAAAACTGCTTAAAGCAACAAAATTCAGGTATTTGGAATATAAAGCCCCCCCCATAGCTCCTTGGCTAAACGATAAGGAGAGAAACCAATCAGGCTGCAGTGACAATGATGCGAAGGGCAGATGGCTAGACCTATGGACTGCGCCATCTAGATTTTCATGCCAGAACTCTGTATTTGTGCATGATGAAATGTATTTGGTGAATGTGTTTCCATTATACTATAGCATTATGCACCTGTTTTCTTACCTGATTTAAAAAATATAGAAATAAATAAAATTGATGTGCATTTTAAGATTTTATGTATGTCTTGGTGTTTCCATCCATTTGTATGCAATACCACACAATTCACATAGAAAAAATTAATAGAAATATAGCTATTGATGCATTCCTAAATACATGACTTGTGGATGTGTAGCCACTTTCTTCTTTTTTATAAAAATAAGGCTGCCTGTTTGTGCGTTTGTACATGTAATCTGACACATCATTGGTCATCTCTCCCATCCCCCCCAAACACAACCAGCCAGATCATTTTGTTCAGTTACTCACTCACTCCCTCACTGTTCAGATTAAGTTTCAATCCCATGATCCCAGCTATATGCGAATGTAATCATGACTTGTTTGCAATGCAGATCCTAGTCATATTATGCCAACCAAAGGACCGTCACATGCTCTCCTTCCACCTTGATTTCCAAGGCAAGGGTAGCCTCCAGCTTTCTCAACTTTCACATGAGCTTCTCTCGTCTCTCTCTCTCTCATTGCTAACTGAGACCATGAATGGCCTGGAAAAAACGGCCCTGGTGACTCGGGCGCCACAGGCTAGAGAGACCGAGTGAAGCGGAGAGGTGGGGCAGGGAATCTGTTGGGGATAATAAAGTTCCATCAGGTGCTTTTCCCCACATCATATTCCTGCCAAATAGATCATGTGACTTACATAATGTAGTGCATCTGTGTCATAATGTAATGTCAGTTCTACCCTTGTGAAAAGAAGTGTGTTTAATTACATTAAATGTGCACTGGTGTTCGAAAAAATCTTAAAATGAAGGAAAAAAAGACAATTTAAGTGCACTTTTAAGTACCCTTAAATACACTTAAGTAACACACTTAATTTTTGAAAAGTGCTCTTTGTAATAATGCCAAATTAAATATAACAGTGTTTTAATAATATTTTATTGTGCTTTAGAGAAGTACACTTATTTCGATGTGTTGCTCCGAACAGCATTAAAAAACAAAGGCTGTGAAATGGCTATTCATAAATAGGCATTAGTCATTTTTTGATTCAGTTCTACCTTTGTGGAACAGAAGTGCACTTAATACATTGAAGGGCATTGCTAGTGTACTTAAAGAATTATCCTGAAAACTGTACTAAAAGATAATATAATGATATGTTAGTCAACATATAATATAATGTTGACTTACATGCTAAAGAATTAAACTAGTGCTAAAATTTGGATACTGCATAAAACATTTAAATGAAACCTTCTTCTTGTTATTACAAATATTTCCAATATATGAATGCATTTAATAATACCACTTAATGATGTTGAAATGATCTGTATACAGTAAATGCATCGCATATTACCAGTACAAATTTTTGTTTTGGCTTTCATTTAAGACATGGATGAAAGCACAGACTAATAGTGTTTTCCTCAGAAGCCTGAATATAAATACACACAATGCCATTCTTTTGTATCACGAGACTGTTTGGTCTATTGAAACAGTGGCTATCCATTAACTCCTCTTCACAGTATTAGCTATTAAAAGGCTGAGTGTTTCTTGGCAATCTTTACGTCGGCTTTTGAAATTCCCTATCAGAGTGTTCCTGGAAAACCATGTGAGTTTGTAGTGATTTTTTTAATTATTAATATTATTATTATTACAATGCTTCGCCTCAGTGAAAAGCTGATTCACCTGCAACTTGCGTGACTCATTCATTGAAATTCATTCATTGATTTAAAGTTTATTTAAAATTTAGCATTGAAAAGGACTCGTCTGAGGTGGCTGATTTTTTTCAGCCACCTCAGTGCTTTTTTTCCAGCTGAAAGATTTGCATTCCTTTCCCAGACGTCTTTAGTGGAAGCTGAGTCTTCGAGCGCTGAAAGAGCTGAGCTGATAGTAAAGCTCAACTCCTGTAGCGTTTTATCAGAACCGTCGTTGCACATCAATAGCGATCCCCATCCCTCCCTCTTCTTCTTCCTTCCGTCACCTTCTTTAATCTTTCGAAACAAAAGAGCGTGCAAAACAAAGATGGCAAATACCAAGCGTGATAAGAGAGTGTTGTGCTTGCAGGTTGTGTTCACAAATCCTGATTTACTGCACACCGAGCACCTGTTTGTTTCTGTTCTCATTCAGCATTTGATGGAGTTTGACTTTTGATAATTATGTGTAAACAAGCCACGCTGATTGATTTGACAGGTTACAGAAGTCATGCAGTTTTCTCTATTTCTATTGTAATAGAAAAATCAATGACATGAGAAGACTGTGGCATTGAGTAAAGCTCAGTAAATTGATGATTTAGGTGGCTAATTTGAGTCATATTGACTACTTGATATTTTATATTTTGATATTTTGGAGCATCGAGAAAATTTTAGCGCTCCAAAAAAAGCATTGTAGCGTTCCTTGTACTGCAGGATATTGTACAGTAGGATATTTTCAGATATTTTGGAGCTTGACAGACCCACCCTTGTCAAAAAGAAATGTGCTTTATTGTATTAAATGTGTACTTGTAGTGCACTTCAAATCTTAAAAGTACATTTTTAAATGTACACTTAAGTGTACTTATAGACACGTTCATGACTGTTTCTTAACACACTTAAGTACACTTTTAAAAAGGGCACTTTTAATGATGTCAAATTGAAAATTTTACTTTAAAGTAGATGCTGCATCATGTTTTAATACATTTTTGCCATGCTTCAAAGAAGTTCACTTATTTTGATGTGTTGACTAACATACTAAAGCATATTTAAAGTACTTAATTATAATTTTAACTAGCATGTTAATCAATATTACATTTAAAGTTAATATGTTTTCAATGTACTAAATTGCAACTTAATTTCAGATGTGTAATTATAAATATATTTAAAAAGTACAAGATACATGTTTCAATAAAATGACAATAAAGTATATTTTAGTTAGTCATAAATGCTTGTCAGTACATTCAGCAGTACACTTTAACCAGATTTCAAAGACAGAAGTTAATATGAAATTGCATATAAAGATGTACTTAAGTGAGTCGAAAAACACTCTAAAGTTAAGCTAATTGCATTTAATATAAATTTAAACTATAATACATTTTCATTTAATTGCAGTTTGAATACAATTTAGTGTCCGAACCCATCACATTTATTTCAAACTTAAATATATGTCACTTTCATTATATGGAAAGGAGTGTCCAGGATATTCTTCTGTACTTCTTCTTTTGCGTTCCAGAGAAAAGTCATAATGAGAAAATAAAGACAGTTCATTTTTGGGTAAACTATCCCTTTAAGCAGTGTCTGTGCATATGCAAAGGAATATGCAGATACACTCAAGCACATTCATGAAAGAGGATGTTCTTTTCCTAACAAATGCCTCCCCGCAGGGGTCTGTTCTTGCTGAGACTTGAAACAGTATTATTGGCCAAACAATAAAATTATATTTATACGCATTTATTGGCACACCAACCAACTGTGCAAGATTGTATTTATTTGTTTTTTATGTATATTGCATTTGCGTTTTAGGCGCCATGCCAGCTTTTTCAGCTGTTAAACTTGTACAAAGCAAAAAGTTGTCTTACAGTCACAATATTGAGGCTTTCTGAGGCTTTGTCTTGCTCACGCCGCCCCAGGAATCATGCCACGGTTATAAAGATGTACATATTTGATGTAAGATTTGTTTAGTAGATTATGCACATTACCTGCTTGATATTTATATTGGTTTAATAGTTTTTGTTAAACATAAACTAACATAAACATATGAACATAACATAACAAACTATAATATCCGATACATAATTATTGTAATAATAAGTATCTTACAATATTATATTATTTTTTTCTTTCTTATTTCTTTCTTTCTTTGAAGTGACTGAGAGGAACGTTAAATATGTAAATAAATATATATTTATATATGTATACGGGGGCGCCACTAGCAATTTTGGGCCCTATGAAAGAATACGAGGTTGGGCCCCCTACCGCACCAAACATACACTATATTGCCAAAAGTATTGGTACCCCCCTTCTAATGAACAGGTTTGACTACTGTAGTAATTTCCATGAGTACAAATCTTAAATGTTTAAGCATAATGATATTCTAGGGAATTGTGTGCTTCTAATTTTATAACAACAGTTTGGACAGGACCCTTTTCGATTCTAACAATACAATGCGTCTGTACAATAAGCAGGTAAAAAAAAAAAAGATTGGATTCGTCAGTGTGGAAGAACTTGACTAGTCTGCAGACAGCCAAACCTGAATCAGGCTGAACACCTCTGGATGTGACTTAAATGCAAGACCTTGAGCAAAAACTGCTTAATAAAAGCCTCCTTTGAGATCATTTTGACAGACATGTTTATTGTGTAGGCTATTATTTTCAGCGTCATTAATTGCTAATTTTAGTGTGGCAAAATAGAAGCGCAGCCTCCTGCTGCTGCTCTATGTAATCAGAGTGTGATTTTGTAGATTTTCTATAGCAAAACTATAATGTGTTTAAAAGTGCGACTGACCAAATCTTCCGGCTCGGTTTGCCCCCCTCAAACTTGAAGACATCTCTTTCTGAATCTCATAGGACTCTAGGCTACGTAAGGGACGAAACCATGCAGTGAAGGCTGTGTGTGTTGCTGAGTTCGTGGGGGCGGGGGGGATGCAGAAGAAGTCGTAATTGTTTTTATTTGTACACTCTTGGTAAGATAATTTATATTTCTATTACATTACTACTACTATCTTAATACTAATTAAATCAGATCTCTGGGGCACCAAAAGTGCGGGGGCCCTTAGAATCGTCCTAGCTCCCATCCCATTAGCGGCGCCCTGTATCTATATATATAATAATCTAGATATTATATATCTATATAGAGTAATCTATACTAGAGATCTATAGATTCATATATATTGCCTCCACTGAATCAAATAGTAATTAAAATGAAAAGAAAAAAATGCATATTTAAATATGGAATTAAAAAAGCATTTAATGGCATATGGTTACCCGATACTATCCAGGGTAGTATTGCCATACTATTATATTATTTTATATGAGCATTTACTGTGGAATAAAAATTTGCTCTTTAAATACATTTCAATGTTCAGTTGGCATAAACCATAAATGATCAGATTACAGTGTGTTGTCATTCTCCAATTGTTTGTGCCCCCACTAACAACAATTAGAGAATATGATCAGTCTTCTGACAGTTATTAATAATTTATATTAATAAAATGTCCATATTTAGTTGGTGAGATGGATGCTTATAGGTCTTGTGGGGGGCCCATACTTATGTGAGATGGTTGTTCTTTTTCTCAATATTTAATTTGATTTTTAACTCCTCACAGTTTATATTAATCCTAGAAAAGCTGAGCTGAAACAGGAGTAGGGCTGAAGACCTCTGGTATATCTCCCACTTCTTGTGTATGAACAAGTAGTTGAACACAAGATGACCCACTCTAACCCTTTAGGCCACACCTGGGGTCAGTCTTTCTCAAACCATCTACCTCTCCACACCTATGCTGCGCCTTTGAGCATCCAGTCCTTCACCTGCCCCGGGGCTCTGGAGACTGGCAGACCCCTGTGCACGAACAGGAGAGTCAGACCTAGACATTCGCTTGAAGATTAATGAGATTCAGTTGTTTAGTCTCAAACATACGTGATGCACTCACGCACATCTTCACTCTGTGATACTGCCAGCCCACTAAACAAAGGAGCGCTCGTCCCCTCCACAAAGCTCTTTCAAGGAAGACCTGTAATGTCTCTTTGACTTATCACACCTCACCCGCTCTCGTTAGAAAAGAAATTAGCTGTGCATTCTGTTTCAATTAACCTTCTGCAGCAACAGAGCGGGACTGGGATGGGAGTCCAGTGCGTGCGTGGAGGTCAGGGTAATTGAAGAGTGATGTAATGATGACATCGCTGAGGAGCTGGAGCCGTGGTATTAAGGTGACTGATGGCGGCAGAAGGGTATGTGTCATGTCTTACTGGCACGACTTTGAAAAACGGTGCCCTTAAAAGATGCCAACTGTCACAATGCAACAATACAAGATCGAAAGGTTTTCGAAATCTCCTCACTGAAGCCCCATGTGAAATGATCTTGCATTGTTAGAGCATGAATAGCTTTGTGTAGTTTAGAATTGGATTAGTTTGTCAAAAAAAACCAAAAAGTATCTTGTTTATTTTTGTTTTTATATGCCATTTAGGATGAAATGAAATATACTCATTATAAAAATGCCAACGGAGAAGGTTTTATTAATTTGCATTGCTTTTCCACGTCTAGAAATCACACTTTTAAAATTAGGCTACCTCTACCTCATATATTCAGGTTTGTCAGGACTGTGGGAATTTTGATTCTTCAAAGGAATAAGGAGAAAAAAATGGATTGATTGATTGATCCAATCATTGATGATGAGGTGGAACATGGATAAATCAATTAAAGGCCTTATCCTGTGTTATATTTGTTAAATAAGAAAAGGAATAGAACAACCATGCTGAAGCCTGGTCTAGCTGGTGTTTAGCTGATTTATCTTCATGGCCACCTGGTTTTCCAGCCTGCCCAGTGGCCAAAACCCATATTAAACCATACAACAAAATCAGCTTGACTGGACTGGGAGACCAACAAAGACTTTGTGAGTTTGTTTCCAGGTGTTCAGCTAAAAACCTGACCTGATATCAAGAACTTGTGTATCTGATTGGATCTTGCAGTTTTTAGTGTTGTGTACGCAAAACGCATCAGTGAAAGGACTTTGGATGGTCTGTGAGCCTGATCTAACCGTAATTGTGAATAGCTATCAATGTGCATCATCCAACACAAGTCCTATTGCTGTTTAAAAGTCTCAGGTTATGTATGGCCAATCATGGCCAAGCGCTCTTGTAGCGCACAAACACACGTGTACATACACAAACACACACATTCCCAGACACACTCACTTACTCCTCGATTACATCCCCACAGGCTCCCCCTCCCTCAAACCTCAGCCAACAATCCTTCACAGCAGTCCTGATCCATGGTTATGTGTGATTGGCAGCCGGCGGTAAAACATAACCGGGTGTGTTCATTTATGTGTACGTGTGTGTGCTTGCGCATTTGAAGCCGCCGGACCATCGCGAGCCGCCTGATGAATAGCGGTGTGGTCTGGTGGTCTGATCGATAAGGAGAGGTCCTGTGTCTGAAGAACAGGTGCATTCTGCTGAGCTGGAAATCCCATTAAGACTCAGCCGGCGATGGGCGAGAGAATGGAGCATGCACACATAGTGCCGCTGGCTTACAAGAGGAAAAAAGGCAGGTCGACATTCAGGCTTGCCCCTCACACCCTCACACTTCTGCAGCTATTAGGTCTTGCTACCAGTCTACCAAGCATGGCTGAGCTGGAACTCGTCTCACTTGAAGTCCCATGAACCCCAGTCAGATCGATAAATAGCAAAGAGTGCACGGCAACACACAAGCCTTCATAGTTCTCTGTATGTCTACTTTAAGCTTGCACCGCTGATGTAGGGTCAGTCGTGACGTTTCGGGATGGTGGCGTTACACTTGAATCCATTTCATTCATTAATGGTTTTTTTGGGGGAAAAAAAGAGCGCTATTAATTTCTCATTGTCTCACGAGTCGCACTTTGGGGCTGGTGTTATCTGTGCGTGGCATGAGCGTGAGAACCAGCTCTTCTACTGGTTTTCAGCCACAGGTAAGAATGTGGCCTATTGTTATGAGCTTTCCTCTGTTCATGAAGTAATCTGACATGATTCAGTAGATTGTAGATAGTAATTAGTTGAGTCCACCTGCAGTCATTTTGGTAACACAAGGTGCTGAGAACCACTTCCTAATGACAATGAGAAGAGTTTGCTTTATTTTCCATTTAAATAGTCCACTTTTTTGGTTGGATGAAAGAGAATCTTTCATCCTTGTTCCTATTTTCCTTTTCATATTTCCATATCTATGACCACTTCATCTCTCAATTCCTCCTACTCACAATCACCCTGTAAAACAAATTTTTAAATAATTATAAAAAAAGATTATTGGAGTACATTTAGCATATTATTGGAGTCTTTCTACTTAAAATAAATACATAAATAAATACTCTTGGTTATGTGGAGCGGGAAAAATTGTAAATTCCACCCCCCCCATAACAAAAATGCGACAGAATAAGGAAAAATGTAATATGTCATTTATCATAAATAATTCAATATTCTATTTTTAATATTCAAAAAAGTATAAATTATTTATATCATTAGTATAGGCATTGTCAATTTTTACGAATGAAAAACCCATATATACTGAAATCTCACCAATGTGGAGAATGTGCCTTTGTGTTATTTAACATAATCACAACATTGCAAATATTGCAATGGTTTTTATTATTATTTTTTATTATTATTATTATTATATATACTTTACTTTACTTAAGAGGAGCATTTTCATTTTATTAAATATAATTTTTTTCTATCTTATATAATGCATATGTATCAATTGTTTAAATTAAATTCTGAATGACTTTGCAACAATGTGTTTTGGGTTGAAATGAGAAGTTCTTGAATCAAAACACATTTGAGAGCTAAATCAAATGTTGAGATATTAATCTAAAGCTTAGAGGCTGAATTTTTACATGTGATGCGGCTCTTCTCATATGGTTCTGCTGTGAGGATTTATGGAAAAGCACTTGTTGTGGCAGTGTCTGTGTGTATCTTTCTTCCTGTTTATGGTTTCTCCATGTATATATTTGTGTGTGTTTATGTTAATCTCAGACTCAAACAGCATGGCATTGGCATGCAACATCTCTTACAGGAGAGCAGCTAAGGCGTGACACTCTATCTGTGACACATCTTCTGTCCTTCTTTTATGATGCCAGCATGATGACAGATCGTCCTACACGCTTGACATCCGCTCACTGACAGGAGGAGGGAAAGAGACAGAAAGACAGTTAAAGACAGGGAGAGAGGAGGAGGGGAAGAAAAGCACAATTAATACTGCCTTTACTTCCCTCCTCTCAGCCAATCAGAAGCCTGCTAGCGAGCTCTGTGGCTGCTCTTTTGAAGCAAGTCCCCAGGCTGATGATGAGTAAGCTGGTAAGAGTGTGTGTTTGTGTGTTTATGTGATGTTGTGTGTGTGTAAAAGAGACAGTCTGAGAGTATGAGACAGCAGTACTGTAGGAGCTGTGGAGGATGCAGATTTAGACACAGTCTGGTGTTCCGCATGTAGGTATGGAAACCAATTTTGCCAAAAAAAAATACAAAATCATTAATCATTTGCGATGCTTTATCACCCCATTCAGACTTTTTTTCTCGCAAATGCAAGTTTATATCTCAAAATTCTGACTTTTTTCTCACAACTGGACCTTCGCAAAGACCGCCCCCCATTCGGTTATGTTGCTACGTCGAAAGCCATGTTGTCTAAACACATCGTGTTGTCACGCTGTGAAAATTAAATCGCAGAGCAAAGAGGACACTGAGAGAAGGTTACTTAGTAGAAAAAGCTTTTTTCACTCTAGTTTTTTCTAGAAATTAAACCAGACAATACCGTTTGTGGCTCTTTAATGTGCCATGACAGATCACTGTAGCACCTCAGTTCAAGGGGCACATTAATCGATCATCTCTTCCTCTATATTAGTTATAGCATGAAATAAACATGAATGGGCATCAGAATGTATCTTGTTTCAAATGGGAACGACGTTCAATTACACACCCATTTCAAGGTTCAAGCCACCGAAATTAATATACTTCTGTTGGTTTGCTTTGGAGGACAAATGCAGATTCAGCGTTATGATTGGTCAGATCGCCTGTCAATCAAACTCCCGGCGAAGGGTGAATGCACGTTTCTCACTCGCAAATTCTACCTTTTGTCACATTTAGGCGCGTAGATTCTTGCAATTTCGACTTTGTCTGCCGTTGCGAGTAGGTTTCACAATTCTGACTTTTGCAATTGCAAGTTTATATCTTCAATTCGGACTTTTTTTCACACAATTGTGTTTATATCTTGCAATTCTGACTTTTTTTCTCAGAATTACGTGATATAAACTCACAATTCTGAGAAATTTAAACTTTATTGCAATTCTGACTTTTTTTCCTCACAATTGCATGAATATCACGCAATTCTGATTATACCTTGCAATTGTGAGTATATATATCACACAATTCTGAGAAAATAAAAAATCTAAATTATCAGATGAAAATCAGATGATGTTTTATTTGGGTCTCATAGCTATGTGTGGATTCACATTCAGTAAACAAATGAATGCACGAATGAACGAACGTCAATGAACATCAGAGCTTGATTTTTTCATGATATACATTTTTATCCCAGACATACAGAACATAGATTTTTCTGTTTTGCCCTTAAGCCATGTTTAACCAATTCCTGCTCTCATTAAATATTGAATCAAATAATTAATGATTAATGCCTATGCATATATTTAGTTTCATTAGACACAATGAATATATTTATGAATGTTCAACTTTATTATACCTCTCAATACATTAATAGTTTCTTAGCCCATGTGGTTGCTAAGGTGTGCTGAGTGTTTTAGTGCATTGCTATGTCGTAGCTAAGGTGTTTGCTGAAGTATTTTGGGTGTTATAAAAATAATATCACACTCATCCTCAGCAAGCTGTATGATTTGTGATTGTTCATGTTTACAGCACAATCATTGTGAGACAGGTTACACAACAAAGTTTAGGGTTAATCCTTTACCCAAATCCTTTACTCTAAGTATGCAGTAGTACTAGTGACGTTTGCTGGCATCAAGTGTCACTGTTTTTCCAGGCAGGTCTACACTCACACTTCAATCTCTTAACACCTGATGTAAGATCAGATGTCCTCAGTTGTTTTGTAATATTAAAGACACAGTGGTCAGTCAGCACTACTGACCCCAGATAAGTGGTTCAGTCATTATAGATGTGCGTCATCTGTCTGCTTAGGTGTCCCAGTTTTCCCCTGGATGGTTGAGGCTCTTACCCGCCCAGCCACAGCCGCAATCCCATCAACGCTGTCACGCAAAGGAGACGGCTTACTCTCTCTCCTCTCTCCTCTCTCTCTCTCTCTCTTGGGTCTATGGTGCTTATGTCCTCCCTCAGAGCCACACATCTGCTGCCACAGGGCTGCGCTTAACGGGGCAGGGAAAATCCTTATAATTCCCACTCCTGCTCCTTTCTCAACGACGAGGAAATTCCTAATTTAGTCTGCATCCCTGCAGCTGTCACTGTCTGCTGCTCTGTGCATGTGTGGGTGTGCAATTGCACATGTGTAATCAGCGTTTCAATATGGAGGAGTGCTGGGTGTGTTATTTACAGTCAGGGTGTTTCTGCATCTTGTGCGGATAATGTGTATGTGTGCATTTGTGGACATGTGCAGTAGTCGTTTTATGTATGTAATTTAAAATACCCCACACTTTTGTTCTCTGTCCCTTTTTCTAGAACTAAAAAAAAAAGGCCAGGATTTACTTTCCCACAAACTCTCCATTTGCTACCACACAATTGCTAGTAAATTTCACAAATCAATTACAGAATGACAAAACCCTATGATTATAAACGTGCCATTTTAAGTGAAGGACTGAAATAGTATTTTCTTACAAAACTTACTAGCCAAAATATTTTTTTGAATACATCCTGAAATATATATATATATATCATATATATAGATAGATTCTCATATATATATATATTATATTATATATCATAGACTGGATTATCTATATAAGTCTTTCTTTTGTTTTTATTATTATTTGTTTTACAGTATACGCAGGGGGTGTAGTACAATATGTATTATTAACAGACCAGATATATTTAGCACAGTCTTATTTCAGTTTTAATACCTATATTTTGTATATAAATGTTCCATCTAACCATGCAGCCAGCCATTCATCCTGTCCATCCATCCATTCTGTCCATCCAGCCAGTCATCCATCCATCCTGTCCATCCATCCACCGCCAGCCATCCATCCATCCCTCCATCAGCCATGCCATCCATCCATCCATCCATCCATCCATCCATCCTCCCTCCATCCATCATCCATCCATCCAGGCCAGGCCATCCCTCCATTTCTGTCAATCAAGTCAAGTGAAGTCAAGTCACCTTTATTTATGTAGTGCTTTTAACAATGCAGATTGTGTCAAATCAACTGAACAGCATTAATTAGGAAAATAGTGTCAATAATGCAAAATGACAATAGTAAACACAAATTTTTCAGTTAAAGACATCATTGAATTCAGTGGTGTCATCATCCAGCTCAGTTCAGTTTAATTAGTGTCTGTGCAATCAAGTCGACGATTTCGCTGGAAATGAAGTGTCCCCAACTAAGCAAGCCAGAGGCGACGGAGGAACCAAAACTCCATCGGTGACCGAAATGGAGAAAAAACCTTGGGAGAAAAAAGGCTCAGTCGGGGGGCCAGTTCTCCTCTGACCAGACGAACCAGCAATACGGAAAAATCAATATAAGACGTAATAAAATAGACGATGAACACTATTAACAGTAATTTTTATATGATGTAATCAAACTTATAGCAAAATGTGGTATTTCTGTATGTTGTTCAGGGTTGGCATCATCTGAGGTCCTCTGAGGGTTTTCATCATCTCTTCTCAGGTGTTCTGGAAACAGACTGAAGCTTGTGTAAATCCTAGTTACCACTAAATCAAATGTTGAGATATTAATCTAAAGCTTAGAGGCTGAATTTTTACATGTGATGCGGCTCTTCTCATATGGTTCTGCTGTGAGGATTTATGGAAAATCACTTGTTGTGGCAGTGTCTGTGTGTATCTTTCTTCCTGTTTATGGTTTCTCCATGTATATATTTGTGTGTGTTTATGTTAATCTCAGACTCAAACAGCATGGCATTGGCATGCAACATCTCTTACAGGAGAGCAGCTAAGGCGTGACACTCTATCTGTGACACATCTTCTGTCCTTCTTTTATGATGCCAGCATGATGACAGATCGTCCTACACGCTTGACATCCGCTCACTGACAGGAGGAGGGAAAGAGACAGAAAGACAGTTAAAGACAGGGAGAGAGGAGGAGGAGAGGAAAAGCACAATTAATACTGCCTTTACTTCCCTCCTCTCAGCCAATCAGAAGCCTGCTAGCGAGCTCTGTGGCTGCTCTTTTGAAGCAAGTCCCCAGGCTGATGATGAGTAAGCTGGTAAAAGATTGTGTGCTTGTGTGTGTAAAAGAGATAGTCTGAGAGTATGAGACAGCAGTACTGTAGGAGCTGTGGAGGATGCAGATTTAGACACAGTCTGTGTGTTTCCCGCCTGTATGTGTATGGAAACCCATTTCTGGCAAAAAAAAAAAAATCATTAATCAATTGCGACTTTTTATCTCACAATTCAGACTTATTTTTCTCGCAAATGCAAGTTTATATCTCAAAATTCTGACTTTTGTGACAGATTGTGTCAAAGCAACTGAACAGCATTAATTAGGAAAATAGTGTCAATAATGCAAAATGACAATAGTAAACACTCATTTTTCAGTTTAAGGCAGTTCATCATTGAATTCAGTGGTCAACATCCAGCTCAGTTTAAATAGTATCTTTGAAATCAAGTCGACAATATCACTGGAAATTAAGCGTCCCCAACTAAGCAAGCCATAGTCTACAGCGGCAAGGAACCAAAACTCTATCTGTGACAGAATGGAGAAAAAAACTTGGGATAAACCAGGCTCAGTCGGGGCCAGTTCTCCTCTGACCAGACGACCCAGCAGTACGGAAAAATCAATTTAAGACGTTATAAAACAGACGATGAACAATATTAATTATTATATGATGCAATCAAACTTCTAGCAAAATTTGGTAGTTTATGTTGTTTCAGGGTTGCATCATCTGTGGTCCTCTGAGGGGTTGCATCATCTCTCCTCAGGTGTTCTGGATCCAGACTGAAACAGAGAAACAAATACAAACATAGTTAGCGTCGCTGCTGTTCCAACCAAGCAAAATTGTTTTGTTTAACCCAAGCTAAAGAATAATAATGTGCATTTGATTAGATATAACTGCAGTACAAGATTATGAGATGCATTATTTGAATGCTTGGCCAAAGAGATGTGTCTTTAATCTAGATTTAAACAGAAAGAGTGTGTCTGAACCCCGAACGTTATCAGGAAGTCTATTCCAGAGTTTGGGAGACAAATGCGAAAAAGCTCTACCTCTTTAGTGGACTTTGCTATCCTAGGAAAGTCCAGAGTTTTGGGACCTTAGGGAGCAGCACAGAATAGATTTGACAATATCGTGAGTAGAAGACTAGTTAGTACCAAGAGCTACCCATTAAGGGCCTGTATAGTAAGTAATCTGATTTTGTCACTGATACGTGAACTTACTAGGTATCCATGCAGAGAACTGTCAAAATTGGGCGTAATATTATCATATTTCTTGACCTTGGTAAAGCTCTACAGCAGGCTGCAATTTGGACTAACCTGTTATCTTGTTTATTGAAGATGCCGTAACGAACCACCCTAGCCGTGTATCCATTTCACAGTCCTAAGGTCCATGATTGCATGAAACTAGCTTTTCTGCATCAAAACATGTACATGTTTCGTAATTTGGCACTGTTTCTAACGGAAAGAATCTGTTTTTGTTGTACATGGAAATATGATTTTTCAAAGACGGTTTGCTATCTAATATAAACACCCGATTTTGGTGGGGGAGACGTTGGAAGTAACCGTGGTAGCAGTCCGGTCCCTAGTTGCAAATGTATCCCGGATTCGTGTTACGTCCCCCCTTTTTGTTCCCGTAAGTCTCTCTGTCTTATCTGAATTTAAAAGGAGAAAATTATTGGTCCTCCAATCTTTTACATTTTTAACACACACTGTTAGCTTACATAATTTAGAAGTTCCATCTGGTCTTGTTGAGATATATAGTAGAGTATCATCAGCATAACAATGGATACTAATTCCGTATTTTCTAATAATATTACCAAGGGCAACATTTATATCGAAAATAGCAGAGGACCTAGGACAGATCCTTGTGGCACTTCATATTTTACTGGTGTTATTTGAGATGACTCCCCATTTAAATGAACATAGTGTTAGCGATCGGAAAGGTAGGATCTAAACCTTAATCTTAAAGTCTGCCCTTGAATACCTGTATAGTTTTTGTAATCGAGTCTTGGAATAGTCCATGGATCTATAAGTAGCGCATTGCAGACTAGATCACGTAACTAGCATGAGACACAGCCTTTTGCTTACGCAGACGCCCATTCATTTGTAATTTTAACAAGTGCAGTTTCTGTGCTTTGGTGGGCCCTGAAACCTGACTGAAATTCTTCATAGAGATCTTTTTTTTAGGAAGGAGCACAATTGAGCAGACACCACTTTTTCTAAAATTTTAGACATAAAAAAAAGATTTGAGATGGGTCTGTAATTTGACAGTTCACTAGGATCTAGTTATGGTTTCTTAATAAAAGGCTTAATAACAGCCAGCTTGAATGTTTGGTACGTTACCTAACGACAATGTGACGAGTTTAATAATATTGAGAAGCGGTTTGTCCCTTTCTGCTCCAGGTAACAAAAACTCTTTTCAGTACTTTAATAGTGTGTACAGGATCTCACAGGCCCCATTTTGTTGGTTTAGGATGCCTTTATTAGTTTATTTTTTACTCTTCCTGTCCTATACTGTTAAAGCACTGCATTTATCCTTTGGTGCTATGATGAATCGAAAGTATATACGCTGTAGAATCGACATTTGTTTATTGTTTTCTGATGTTACTCTATTTAAATCAGTGAATAAATTCAAAGTCCAATTACACCAACATAAAAAAAAAAAAAAAAAACAAACTCCAACAAACACATGTGACGGACAATAGAATATTGACATACAATCGAAAAAAAAAAGATGGACGTCTGGTTAGTTGTTTAATCGATCCATGTTGCCTAATCCAAAACCTAGGATTGTTATTGGTTCTTTTATATAGTTTTGTGGATAGCCCTCGGAGTCCCTGGCCAGCTTTTAGATCATGTCTATAGCTGGACATACTGTTTTTTCACGCAATTCTAAAAACTTCCAAGTTTGTTTTTCTCCATTTGCGCTCAAGACTTCGAGTTTTTTTCTTGAGAGAATGGGTGTTACTGTTGTACCATTGCGCAGTACGTTTTTTCTCTAACCTTTTTCAATTTGATGGGGGCAACAGCTTCTTATGTATTAGAGAAGATAGTGCCCATGTTGCTAGTCATTTCGTCTATTCCATGTGTTCCTTATTGTTACACAGAGCAGTTGAGATAAATCAGGCAGGGTATTTGTGAATCTGTCTTTGGTGGCTGGGACAATAGGAGGAGAGTGGGCGATGAAAGTATAGTTCTGCCCTGGACGAAACACGGACCTATAGTCTTTAATCTTAGTAAATACGCAGCATGCACGATTAAACCAGGAAAATGGGTCCGTAACATCCTCCGCTTTTGATGTACAATAATCTCATCTCATAAGCCCCCAATTCCATGCGCTATAATTAATCTAGCGTATGATTAAAAAGTGATTGGGCCCTGGACGTTTTTGCTTGACTCCCCAAATATTTTATTTAGGGTCCAGAACGCAAAGTTCCCGAACATCTTTGTATATCAACGTGAAGATTTAACTACTTCCGGCACTACCCGCTTTATCAACAGTACCAATAGGTCCTGAAGGAATCTGCAAATTCCTTTTAGGAAGCTGTATTCCGGCCCTGTTGGTCATCACAGTAGCCAGGCAAGAAGCTACGGAGTTTTCTTTTGCAGATCTGACCAGTGTAACGTGAGCGCATCTTATGTCGAATGAATTGTTACCACTGTATCCTTCCTTCTGAGTAACATTGAATATCACCCGTAGATATGTTTTGCAAACAAAAACCACGCCGCCCGCCCAGTCCTACTGGGCGTCCTCTTTAATAAGGTAGCTTGGGGAGGCTACTCATTTAGACCAATATAATCATTTTGTTTTAGCCAGGTTTCAGTCAAGCAGTGTACATCAAAACGATTATCTGTGATCTTTTCATTTACAATAACTGCTTTGGGTTTGAGTGATCTAATGTTTAGGAGCCCACACTTTAAAAATGGTTTTTGTTCATTTATTTAAAAATTTTTTGGTTTAATAAAAAACTAATTAATCACGATCAAGATTTTTTTTCTAGATACCTGTAAGTAAATAAATTTATATTTTTACCTCACATATTCGGGAACGACCAGTCTGTGCTAGTTGGACCGCGCAAGTCTTCCTAAAAAAATCATTCTAAGCTGGTAGAAAAAAGTCCAATCAGGGCGTGTGAGTTGGAGATTGACGTACTAGTCATATGGAGCCTAGCGTCCATGGAGAATGTGTCCGCAGAGCCCGAGCCCACTCGCTGGAGGCAGACCAACAGTCGCGAACAGCCCTAGGATGCCCCAGGAAATATTCCAGTTATTAACAACGATCAGTTTCCTGTTCTTACAACCATGACAATAACCAATTTCATTTAACACTCAAGCCTACTGACTTTTCCCTTTCCTCTTCGATCGTGGGAAGCTTCCCCTGACACGATGATCGTCCCGTCGCAGCGGTGCGGACGCACCTTCTCGATCGGCCTCCTGATCCCCGCTTTCGCGCGCGTCGGCCGGCAGCTGGGGTGTCGTTAGCCCCCGTGTGAAGCACGACCGCTCTGGTGCTCTCGTTGCCCTTCAGGATCGCGGGTATTTGCGCAGAAACATCGAGAACACGAGCACCAGGGGAACAGTGAGTGTGCACTTTACCTTCATCTAACGTAGCACGGACGTGCCGGACGGTGGAGTCTCCGATGATCACAGCGTCGCATTCCGTCCCCCTCGCCGGAAACAAAAGAAAAGGGAGCGAAGCGGTTACCGAGTGGAAGAATCTCGAAGACACGGATGCCGGCGGAGGGGGAGAGGGTCGTCGCCGGGAACATAAACCACCTGGCTCGCGTCTTCCGCTGCGGGTGCACCCAGGGTCTGTGGTGTCCCGGCGCTGGAGTAAAGGAGGTCTGGGAAGATTGTGTCCTGGGTGCACCGGGCCTGTGCAGGGAAACACACGGAGTAGAGGTGGTGGGTGAGTTAGCAGCGCGCTGTATTCTTACCTCGGACTTGTGAGCGTCAGCTTGGGATGTTTCCAGCGCGGCTCTCCGCACTCTCAGCTGGGTCGGCTTTGCACCGGCCCCGGATCCGCGTCTCCCCGCCCTCCAGCGTCCCGACCTGCACCGAAGGCGCTCAAGCGTTTCCCTACACGGGACCTCAAAGTTAGACACACCCTCCGCCCTTAAAGCCAGTAAACAGTTAATTTGTATATAATTTAAGCTATTTAGCGTCAACCACTCTGTCGCTGCTATAGCTATTAGCTAAGCTAGTTAGCTATCGCCTCTGATTTTTTTTGTTGTAGAATCCTATAGGGGCTATTTCCCCCAACGTTTTATAGAACTGAAAAAGATGTTAGTCAAATCAAAAAAAATACTCTCTCAACCCCATCCATACCAACTATACATAAAAATACATAATTAACATGACTGACGAGAGCCTCAAACTCCCAACCAAAAAAGCCCAAACAAAAAAAACGGCCAGCACGCAAACAGGAAGTTCTGGGCAAAGCACAAACAAAACAGATCCATCCCATCCAGCCATCCATCCCTCCGACCCCTTTATCCCTCCGACCGGACCCTCCCGTTGCTTTTTTCTTTCTTATACATCTATTGTTCCATCATCCATCACATCTATCGTTTTCCCCATCCATCCATAACCATCTTTTCAACATAATCCTTTCTGTCCCAAAATGTATGTCTACACCTCCATTCCTGACCTCAAATTATTTTTCCCCCATAATATCAAAGATCCAAAAAAAAAAATCCATCGGGGCCCCCTTCCATCTTTCTATGCTTCTGTCTTTCTCTCTATCATTATATCGATCATTATATTATTCCATCCATCCATCCATCCATCTGTCTATCTATTGTTCTATCGATATTTTGTTCCATCCATTCATCATTCTGTCGTTCCATCCATCCATCCATTCATTATTCTATCGTTTATGGTGCATTGCTCTAATTATTAGTAACAGAGATGCGAGTGTCACCTGACTTGTTTGCCAGTACAGGACACTCAGTGGCTCTAGTGGAGCATTCCTGCTCTCCCTGCATGGACAGAGGCCTGAGGAGGTGACAGCGTGGGTGCCTCTCAAATGCAGAACAGGCCATTCGTCAAAACCCTCAGGATTTGTGCATCATAATAGAGCCAGTCAGGGAGAGAATGAGCGGGATTAACTCAGCCAATGTCGGAGAAAGGATTTAATGATGTCATCCGTATGAATGAAGCAGTTAGCGGCTTAGCTTCCCTGAGGTGGAGACGATCCAAACAAATGAATGTGAACGTTTGGCAAGGGAAGACAAGAGGGAGAGGAGATCGAGAAAGTGCACCGTGTGCTTGGCTTTGGTGCTTAAGTGAAAGTGAAGGGTGAACGGCACTGTTTGGGTGTAGAGTGCGTCTGGCAGCTGATCAAAGGCCAGATTTGGGTATTACTTCCATACTAATGTATGCCTGATAGTGGTGGCACATGGTGATGTAAGAGGCATGAGTTAAAAGCTAACTGCAAAGTCCAGCTCACAAAATCATCCTAGAGGACAATTTGTATTGCTCAGAGCTTGTTCTTTCACAGTTTGGTAGCTGTATCAGAGTTCTCAGTTTTGCTGAAAGTATGAACTCCTAAAATTGATGTACACCTATAAAGATAATGAAACAAATGAGACAATAGTTGACATGCAATAGAGTGAGAGCTAATAAATGAATGTAGACAACATAGCTCAGATAATTTGCTCTTGGAAGTATTTGATGATAGTTCTCTGACATGAGAATGGCGGATATATTTGCTAATCTTTTCTATTGTAGAGGAAATACAAGGACATCTGAGAAGCAGAAGCTTAAGCAAAGGTATCCACCATGTATTCTCCCAATGTTATCTAGGAAAACTCATTCTGATATTAAAGGGATCTCATTTGGGATTTTAGCTCCTACAGAATCAGGAATATGATTCAAGTAGACATATTGACCCATAAGTCACAGGAGTATCTCAAAGATGTGAATAAATTTGAAAATTTAGGGATATGATTAATCAAGAATTGGTCCCTCAATAGTTGAATTAACAGTTCTGTTAATACTTGTAAGGAATAAATATTTGGAAAAATTTTGTAAATATTTTTGACCTAAAAATACTTACAGTATAATAATATTGCAGTATTTACTTTTTATATGAGAAATTTATATTATTTTTATACACGATTCTTTATGTACATAAAAATAATGCAAATCCAGATCAGATATTAAAAAGAAAGAAAACAATCTACTTAATAATACATGACATTTACGTTTAATAATTAGCAGACATTTTTGTCCAAAGTGATTTACAAATGAGGACAATGGAAGCAATCAAAAACAACAACTGATCCAACAATTATATATATAGAATTATATATATATATATGTCTAATATATTATATATATGTATATATATCTATATATATATATATATGTATATATATAGAGATATATATATGATTAATATAATATGTATATCTATATATATATAGATATAATATATATATACATGGTGTGAAAAAGTTTTGGCCCCTTCCTGATTTCTTATTTTTTTGCATATTTGTCACACTTAAAATATTTAGATCATCAAACTAATTTTAATATTAGTAAAAGATAACAAGTGAACACGTCATGCAGTTTTTTAATTAAGGTTTTTATTATTAAGGGAAAACAAAATCCAAAACTACATGGCCCTGTGTGTAAAAGTGTTTGCCCCCTAAACCTAATAACTGTTTGGGCCACCCTTAGCAGCAACAACTGCAATCTTGCATTTGCGATAACTTTCCATGAGTTCTGTTACAGCGCTGTGGAGGAATTTTGGTCCGCTCATCTATGCAGAATTTTTGTAATTCAGCCACATTGGAGGGTTTTTGAGCATGAACCACCTTCCAAACCGCCCTTTTTAAGGTCATCCACAGCATCTCAATAGGATTCAGGTCAGGACTTTGCCTAGGCTCCAAAGTCTTCATTTTGTTTTTCTTCAGCTATTCAGAGGTGGACTTGCTGGTGTGTTTTGGATCATTGTCCTGCTGCAGAAAACCAAGTTCGTTTCAGCTTGAGGTCACGAACAGATTGCCGGACATTCTCCTTCAGGATTTTTTAGTAAACAGCAGAATTCATGGTTCCATCAATTACGGCATGTTGTCCAGGTCCTGAAGCTGCAAAGCGCCCCAGACCATCACACTACCACCACCATATTTTTCTGTTGATATGATGTTCTTTTTCTGAAATGCAGTGTTACTTTTACGCCAGACGTAATGGGACTCACACCTTCCAAAAAGTTCAACTTTTGTCTCGTCAGTCCACAGAGTATTTTCCCAAGTCTTGGGGATCATCAAGATGTTTCCTGGCAAAACTGAAGACTAGCCTTTATGTTCTTTTTGCTCAGCAGCGTTTTTCGTCTTGGAACTCTGCCAATGCAGACCATTTTTGCCCAGTCTCTTTCTTGTGATGGAGTCATGAACACTGACCTTAACTAAGGCAAGTGAGGCCTGCAGTTCTTTGGATGTTGTTGTGGGGTCTTTTGTGACCTCTTGGATGAGTCGTCGCTGTGCTCTTGGGTAATTTTGGTCGGCCGGCCACTCCTGGGAAGGTTCTCCACTGTTCCATGTTTTTGCCATTTGGGAATAATGGATCTCACTGTGGTTCGCTGGAGTCCCAGATCTTTAGAAATGGCTTTATAACCTTTTTCCAGACTGATAGATCTCAATTAATTACTTTCTTTCTCATTTGTTTCTTTCTCATTTGTTTCTGAATTTCTTTTGATCTCGGGCATGATGTCTAGTTTTGAGGATCTTTTGGTCTACTTCACTTTATCAGGCAGGTCCTGTTTTAGAGATTTCTTGATTGCGAACAGGTGTGGCAGTAATCAGCCCTGGGTGTGGCTAGAGAAACTGAACTCAGGTGTGATAAACCACAGTTTTAACAGGGGGGGCAAACACTTCTTCACACAGGGCCATGTAGTTTTGGATTTTTTCCCCCTTAATAAAAACCTTCATTTAAAAACTGCATGTTGTGTTTACTTTGTGTTATCTTTGACTAATATTTAATTTTTTTTGATGATCTGAAACATTAAAGTGTGACCAACATGCAAAAAAATAAGAAATCAGGAAAAGGACCAACACTTTTTCACACCACTGTATGTATATATAAAATCATTATATATTATAGTATATATATATTGTATAGATACTATAATATATATATATATATATTATATATATAGTTGCTCAACGCCATTCAGGTCACTGAAACCGAACCTTTTTGAAAACTCCTGCCAGGGTACAGCTTTTCAGAAACTCTGGTTGCAATGTTGTCGTGTAGCCGGTGAAACCGGTAATAATGTGAATGTGTGCCAGTAACAACCGGTAATAACCGATAATAACCTTTTTTTCAGGCTTCTGATTGGCCAACATGGCTTTACGGCTAGGGTTATATCGCCACCTGTTGGTTTGGCATGCTCTTGACATCGCTTCATAGCCTGTTGTTGCATTTTCATATGGACACGATTTTTTTTAAAACAAAGGAGGAAACACCCATGTATGTGAAGGCTAAGCCTAAGGAAGACGGGAAATTAACAAGGAACATTAGAACTAAACCAAAACCGAACATAACAGTGACAATATGGGCATACACACTTGATCATTCCATGTACATATATAAAACTGAATAAGTAGAGTAGAATTTTGGTGAAAAAAAAATACATGTGTTAGGACCGTTACCTAAAACACCAATTCGTTTTGGTATTAAAAAATTGGAACCGGTTATGGAATGGTTCTAGTCGTAGTCCTGACCCGTCATCACTTTATCTTTCCTTCAAAGCATTCCGAGAATTGCCCAGCGCTCAGTTGATGTCCAACGTGATACTGAAATATCCAAAGGTCAAAGTGTTGGTCAAAGACACCCGCTGGGCTGACAAAATGCAATCATCTACCCTGTTAATTTGCAGGACAGACCTTTTGGATTGGTTTTTTATGTTTTTCGAGTCTAAGGTTCCTGGTGTTCTTCCACCATATGTAAATCTACCCTCTACTCTGTATTTTTGGCTATTTTCATCCACCTAAATCAATATGGTATCTATCCTAACTAGGGACTAGAAACACTGGGATTGTGTTACTTAGTTTGTCTCTGAACGTTAATTTCTCATTACAATGTCAATCTAAACATCCTTAAACAAGAATATACCTAAGAACAATTGTTTAAAGCTGTTTTCAGATAATATATTTGAAATTAAAGCAATATTCCAGTGTTCTAAACAACTTAGGCTCAATCAACATCATATGTGACATTACAGTATAAAGTAGTACAAACGATGTTAAGGTGAAGTATTTACAATGAAAGTAAATGGGGCCAGTTTTTGGAGGCTTTTAAAAGATGATTTTTGAGGACGTAAAGCTTATTAATTTATAAAGGCACGTACATTAATTCTGTTAAAATGTGTATTATTTAAACTGTAAGGTTATTCTCTTTATTTCTATAGTCATTTTCGATTTTGCGTTGCCATGGCAATAAAGTTGTACAAGTGAATATAACTTCATACAGAAAATATTGATGAGCCTCAATAAATTAGGAAATAGATTTTGCTTAATATAAAATATAATTTATCAAGAATTGTCCCTCTGATATAATTTTGGAAATGTCCTCATACAAAATCTTTTTTTTTTTGGTGATATTTATATTTTGTACACATTTTGTAGATTTATTTGCATTCTAATCTTCAAAAATGTTTCCAAAACAATATAATACAATATAAGTCGTCTTTCAACATCAGCAGCAACTTATGGCTACTAAAGAGTTTAGTAGCGTCTGTGAAGAGAAAGTCAAAGCATGAAAGGTATATTTAGAGGCCTGACAACAGCTGAGCTGAGTTTCTCATGTAAGCATCAGATATGATTTATTTATTCCAGCTGTATGTTCAGAGATGGCACAGGGGCCGGACTTCATCCAACCGTGGGCATGAGAAGATCGTGCCATTGCTAAAATACTAGACTAAAATACTAAAAGCGTATGCATGCCCACCTAAAGCTCACCCTAACGTGACATTAAAACCCATTGATAACGAGCTTCACCTCTCAAGGACTTCAGAGTCCTCAGCCAACCTTTACATCAAAGTCTTCACAAGCCAGATTACTTGTCAACATCCTGAGGCGCGACACGTCGGCTTTGACCCCTGTTCTAGCCAGTACACTAACACACTCAGTTTCAAAGATTTCAAAGAAGATCCAGAAGGCAAAAAAGACTTCAGTGCAAATCTGTAAACTAAAATAACACTGAGCCAGCACATAATAATAACCATGTGTTTGGCCAACAACCATTGTGCATTAAAGGATACAATATCACCCCCAAAACACTGTTTTGACATATTTAAAGGAACACTCCACTATTTTTGAAAATAGGCTCATTTTCCAACTCCCCTAGAGTCTAGAGTAAACAGTTGAGTTTTACCGTTTTCGAATCCATTCAGCCGATCTCGGGGTCTGGCGGTAGCAATTTTATCTGTAGCTTAGCATAGATCATTGAATCTGATTAGACCGTTAGCATCTCGCTGAAAAATGACCAAATAGTTTCTATATTTTTCCTATTTAAAACGTGACCCTTCTGTAGTTACATCGTGTACTAAGACTGACGGAAAATGAAAAGTTGCGATTTTCTAGGCCAATTTGGCTAGGAACTATACTCTGAAATTTAATTACAGTCTCCCTTTCACCTCTAATTAGTGGGGTTAGGCCTCTTGTCCCTAATGTTAATTCACCGCGGTACTCTGTTGACTTTTATAAGTAAACACAGCAGTATTCCTTGCCTAATTTTACACATACAAGGCTGTTCCAGACCTCTGACGTAAGAATTATTTGAAATGATCTGCTTAACATGGCAAAGATTTGCCAAGATTAGTAATCAGGATTATTGTTGTTAACTAACAGTACGTTTACACAACAATGATTGTGCTTAAACTGAAAATGTTTTCTTTTGCATTTTTGAAAAGTTTCATGCTCAGGCAACAATATTGTCAAAACAATCCTTGTTGCCATGGATCTGCGAAAATGACTAAAAACTTATGCACATATGCATTCCTATATAGACAGAACATGAATACACATGCGCATGATGTCACCATTTCCACAAATTCATGTTTTCATAGTTTACATGGAGACGAAAATGGCACTTTGAAACCCGTTTATGTTTTTAGGCCTCCATAACACTGTTGTCATGTAAATGAACGGACAAAATGCATATTTTTTTTCTTTCTTTCTGTTTTTAGTTTAAAACAGTGTTCGTGTGCAAACACAACCCTTACAAAATAAATAAGTAATTAAACATAAATAAAAAAAGATTATTCACTTTGTATTTGAGATAGTTAGGGCAACATTTCTTTTTCGTTTAAGTACTAAAATGTCTAACCTTAATAACCTAAAGTAGAACATAAAAAACTGTATATATGTTTGTTTTTTAATAATAATAAAAACCACAAAAAAGCATAACAATTATTTAAACTTTAACTCAAAATTAAGGATAAACACAAATAAATAAACAATAATCTTATGTTTAATAAAAACAAATTATACAAAAAAAAAACACAAAACAAACCCCACTGACCACTACTAGTTAAACCATTTGCTTAAGTTTGTTAAATGGTAAAAAAAAAAAAAAAAAAAAAAGAAAAGGAAAAAAGAAAAAAAAGTTAATTTGAGATGGTATGATGGTTTGGATTTATTTTTATCAGTAATAACGTCCACATTTTTACTGGTTTGTTCATAAAAAGCCAAATTAGAATACTAGATCTGAAATGTACAAAAAAAAAAAGTCTCAAAAAAGCTTGTCACTGTGGATGCACCTTGTTTTGTCAGTAGGCAGATGAAGCCAGGTCTGTACTGATGATCTAGCGAATGGATTCAGTGATTTCCAAGAACAAAAACTGTTGGGTGAAATTGGATCAGTATTGGTGGAAAAGGTTCAATTAACTCAGTTGCCATAGGAAGAACATCTAAAGCAGGGATTGTTTAATTTTAAGAATGATGGCTTTATGGATAATCAGAAACGTAAATAATGTAGCCATGCAAAACAAACAAACAAAAGTCTATATCTAGTGACGCACTGGTATTTAAATTCTGACCGATACTTGTAACCTGATAATAGTTTCATGTTATGGCTGATAACGGATAAACCAGTATTACATTCTTATAATATTTGGTCTAAAAACTAAGTCTGTCGCTTACAATCAATAAGTCCGAGAAATCATATTCCTTATTTTATGGAATCTTCCTTCTCTCTCTCAATCTCTCGGGATCTATCTCTCGGCTCATACTGGATTCTCTCTCTCCTCCTTATATATATAATTATATATATATATATTCTATTAAACTATATTATGACTAACCAAACACTGACATTTATAACTATTTTTATATTAATACACTTTTAATGCTAGTTTATTATATTTTAAGAAACAACTCAAATGGCTTGTTTTTAGTTTTAGTTTTTATTTTATTTATATTTAAAGATGAAACATGGATGTCATTTTGCGGCTTGCTAAATTAGGGTGATTGTTACTTTATCTTATATTAGTGGGTTTTTTCCCAAGGTTGGTAAAAACTCTACTAGTTGCATAAATGTTCTATGATTTGTGGTATGTATTATTAAAATTTATGCCATTGATATGTAATAGTGCCCCCACCCAACACACACACACACAGAAAAGGCACAGCCCGTTGTGTGTTTTTCTTTGTAAGTGAATTTGGTTTTTCAGTGTGTGGTTTTTATATCATTATTTATATTTAGATTGTCTGAAAATGGATTTTCCTGATTACTGGATTAAAGCACGGTTGTGAAGAATTTAAACATGGTTATTAACTAGTATGCGTGAAGAGGTACCTTAAAATCGCCCTTTAAGTAGTACCGTCGGAAAAGTCATTGGAAATCAGCATCAATTAATAGGGTCCATATCGAGGCCAAGGGGCACACAAAAAACAAAAAAAAAAAAAAATAATAAATCTTATATGTGGCTTATAAGGGCGGGCTAGGTGCGGGTGTATATGGTTAGGGTGCGAGGCCTCTCTATAACCAATATTCTGCTCCTGTCATGGACACCATGTTTCTATTCATTGGTAAGTGTCTGGGTCAGGGCCTGGGTTGGGGTCAAATTTAAATTCTTCAGTTTACTTAAAACAGCTTAGGCTGGTCATCGTCGCGGGGGCAGACAAGCCGAGAGGGTCCGTGAAAGTACAAAATACGGAAGACAAAGGCACCACCGAACTCCACCAGTGAGTGCTCAACGACGGCCCCGGGGCAGTCAAGCCAAGCAGATTCATTCGCTCTGTCGATCGGCACGCTAATCATTACCCTCGCTCTCAGCCTTTACACACTTTGTGAGGAGATCGCTGACATGAATGTCTGCTGCACACGCCGTCCAAAGAGGTTTAGGCATCTTGGGTTTGTGAGCAGCTAATTCCGCTAATACAGATTAGCTCCTGTGGGAGCTGGATATTGATTGAACAACAAAGACAGGACAGAAAGAACGCTCCAACATTCAATTATCCACACCAGTAGACATGAAGCCATCTCTCCTCCTCCCATGTCCGTCTTCCTGGAAGACACTTGACGGTAGAGGAAGAGGGACAATCTGTCCAAGAATAGTGTGTTTATGTGTGCACATTATTTGGTGGCTTGATCTGTATTCATTGTGGTTTACCAATCCAGTGTGCTTGATTGATAACGCTAGCATTACCCTGGCAAGTAATGGTGTACAGGCATATCGATTGAGCCACTTTTGCACTCAGTTTCTACTTTTTACATTCTTCTTTTTGCTCACACATTCTGGCCAGAGGAACGATTTGAGGCCTAAGGTCATTTAACTCATTCCCTGGTTGGCTACTTTTATTCATTAGCATTTATGCTAATGACACTCAGATATTAACTTGGCAGGTCTGGCAGCAAAGCTCCACTCGTTTTACCTGGCAAATGACACGTGAAAGCAACAGATGTGATCTTGAGATCACACCCCGACTTTACTGGCAGGTCTTTATCATTATTATCAAAAAAATACTTGCTCACATGAGTGAATTAAGAGGGTAATGATGAGGTGTGATGAAACGTAGCTTCTGAAGTGGCTAAACGTCTATGCGATATTGATTTAGGCTCATCTTTCAAACTTATTTCTGTCTTTTTTTAACACTTTGCAACAAGGTTAAATTTGCTAATTCATTATGTATTAATGCACTTACCAATGGTTCATGGGTGACATTAGGGGGGGCAAATTGTTAGTCATGTAATCCCTGATGTCGGCCCCGCTGCAATTGGAGCGCTTAGCCAAGCTCTAAAGATCCTCAAAGTGTCTTTCCATCGTTGAGCAATGTAACCAATCACAGACATATCTGTTGATTTCTTGAACGTAATGGCCAATCAGAAACATTTAGTCAGAATTCACTCACAGCTGAAAGTGCCGCAGTTTTTAAGTGCAGTTTTGCACGCTCGTGAATTATCTCATGACTAAGTGCAAACGCGATGTAAATAAGAGATTCATTGTGCAGTTTAGAGAGCTTCGTTGATTATAGATGTGAGATCGCGATGAGCTAAGATGAGTGACGCTTTTTAGTGATTAAGGGAGCGCGCTTTGCACACTTTCTAGGGTATAATCCATTCAGAATTTGCATGAAACTTTCGTTTTTCGGACACATACACCCTGCAAAGTTTCGGGAATGACTTTCGCATATTTATGCGGGATTCACTCTCAGAATAGCAGTGGTTTGCAATGGACGGAACATAAAATATGTTGATTTAAATCTGGAACCGGTCCTGGCCAAACCTCCACAGACATCACGCGTCCCGAGCGAGATCTAATTCACAGACCAAAAGGCTTTAATTTTTATTTTGTTAACTGTTATTGCATCGGGGGCATATCAACAAGTAATTTAATTTAATTTCCAGTAATGGTCGGTAGAAAGTTCAGCAGTGATTTATGACAGAATATAGTCCCACAACTGATCGTTTATTTTTTCTTCACGTGTCTCGCCTTTGGTAACAACAATTCAAAACGTAAACATTTCAAGTGACATGGGAAAAAGGCACTGAAAACTTCAGTGAACATCAGAAAAGTAGCGTGCACATTTCTGGTTAAAAATGAAATTCCATCAAAGACAAACTGGAAGCATCACATTTCAAGTCACAGAAGACCAAAGCTAGTCTCACAGTTTACTAAACGTGGGCAGCCATCTTTAGTATTCTTGACTGTGTTTGTATTGACTTCCATACGGTAGGGCATTGTTTTGATCTTACATCCCAAAAAAAAAAAATTATTTGTTTGTAATTAATTTATTTCATAGATAGTATATATATAATATATAATTGCGTATTTAACATACTTTATTATATATATTAGTAGTATACATACTTATTTTTTGCTTGCTTCTTGGCCCCCCTCCAAAAAGCATTTAATTTAATATAGGGTTAATGCTTTTTCTGTCATATGAAGATCTAGATTTTACATTAACATACTTATAAAGGATATTAACACAGCTCCTGCATCTTGAACAAAAAAAAATGCTGATTTGCTAAATACGCCGCTTAATATTACTTTTATTTTATTACATTTCAGTGATGCTGTATTCAAAATATCCATACAAACATTCAGAGTTTAAAGTTTATTGGTCAAAGAAAGAAAGGCAAAATACAAAATAGATATTTTCAAATTCTCGTATATAATTAGTTTTAATGCAACTACCGAATAATAACAAAGATCATCAAAATGTCAAACTTGCGGTGTTATGGAAAAAAAAATAATTGTCAAATCTACATTATTAACTTACAAATCATACAAAGAGTGGAACTAGGTTTAAAATACTTCCTTCTATTCTTTGTTTTTACTAAATATTGTTTTATTCTATCGCATTAAAATGCGCGCTGAAGAGATGTAGGTAAAGACGAAGGCATGTTATGTTTGCTATTTTTATTTTCTGCGTACGGCGAACAACCATAATTCTAACTCTAAAGATAATTGTTATTATAAGCTTTTAAAATAATCTGCTGAGAATTGTATTACAAAGAGTTGTAAGCGGTCTAGGTATCGCTCAGAGGAAGTACAGTAATCGTGTCTTTGTGCCAGTTTTTGCTGATTGATTAACGTGATAATATGGCGAATCTTTTCCTTCACTATCACACGCAAGTGCATGTTTTTAAGCGTAGGTTATTTCATCTTGTGCGGTTTTAATAGTTCGCTAATAAAAAAGGACGAATTCTATTGAACTGTTCGTTGTTAGTTAATGTTGTCTCAGGTTCATTAAATAATATTTTTAGACTTTTTTGTATCGTTAAATAGAGGCTGGTAGTAAATTTAGAAATTAATACACCTAAGATTAATACAAACCTTTAGAAGTCTTTGTCATTGGTTAGTTGTCTTATTAACTGTGATTTTTTTGGTAAAACTAATAGTATAAAAGGTTTTTTCATAATCACATAGTACAGTGGAATCTGCGCATATATGGGGCAACTGGTGCATAAAGCAATAACATAATTTTATAGAATGAAAGGATATATAGACTCAAGCAATTAAATAAATTTGATTTGGTCTGAAAATGTATGGTGCGCGTTATCAGGTAATGGAGACGTCGGGCAGAACAGCTGATAAAAACATCACAATGTTCCTCAAGTAATCGTGTAATCGGACACCCTCACTCATTCATCAAGTATAACATTTTGGTGAAGCAAAACGCTGCGTGTTTGTAAGAAAGCAGTAAAAAGCTTGCTATCCGAATTTGCTTTGCCTTCAAATCAGTCTACTCATCTGAATGCAGGAGAAAATATGCATGGCAGTATGCAAGGGCAATTTTTGCAATTTGTGAAAATGCAGTGGCCATAAAAAACAGCTTGCTAAACGAAACACGTTGAGTGAATTTTGATGTTAGAGCAACAGAGTATGGACTTCAATCTTCACTGGAGGATGGCGTTATTTTGCGATCATAGAGCTCATATTTTGGCGGCAGAAGAAACTGTTAACAGGGGTCATATGATGCGCTTTCTATTTTCTCTTTGGAGTGTTACACGGGCTCTTGGTGCATTAAAGACTATCTTTAATGTTGGCTAAAGAGACTAAAGTTTCAAATCCAAAGAGATGTTCTTTATAACAGTTAAGAGTCAACCACGTCTACCTCAAACGGCTCGTTCTAACACATGCCCTCCACATGTCTCATCAGCTTATGTGAATATTATCCCCTTTGCATAATGGCTCTGGTCCCCGTTGCAATATGTGGTGGGGGCACGGCAAAGAAAGATCGCGTGGTTTCAGTGGGAAGCAGGTCAGTGTTGAAGGGCAGGCCATGTCAGGGAGATGCTGTGTTGTGTGTCAGTAGTCGAAAGGGGCAAAATCACTTATTTGGGCGTCTTCGGCGTAAAGTAGATGCAATTAGGAATTGCAAAAGGGGTTGGGTAGCTTTATTTACAAGAGACAGAACAATGTTCGATTTGTCAACGGCATTTATGGACGATCTAGTTTTTTGAACCTAGAGATAGGGACACAGGCTTCATTCGCTCCTAGTTGATGATTACAACTCTGACGGCTTCCTGAATCAGCTAAAGGTGCGACTGTAAGTATGTTTTGTTATGAGTTTAAGTATTTGCTATTGACTGTTGCAAATGCGGAGTTGTGTGTGGGCGCAGCCTGTGCAGAGTAACAGCGGACGTGGTGTTGGTGTGTTGTGAGAGGGGAATACTATGTGTGGCTAGCATCAACACAGAGAGTGAATGTCTGTCATAAATCATGAGGCACGTCTGTTGTCTGTCTTAACCGCGGCTTGTGTAGGCTGCATCATCACAGAGCTTGTGTCTGTCACGCGACTCTGTGGCCATTTCGGGGCTTGAACTGATGGTAAAACTAACAAAATTAGTAACTGTCTTGATATTTACTTTGAAAGCTGACGCTCGCGATTATGGTAAGGGGAGTTACATTTTTCCGACGAGTGCTTGCGGTGTTCGGAGCCAAACAAAGTGAATATTTCGGGTGAAAACAATCAGAATGCACACTGGGTCAGCTGGCTAATCAGAGCAGACTGCGCTTGTCAAAGGAGAGGGCTTTGTTGAAAACGATGTGCTTGAGAGAGGCGGGGCATAGAGGACCTACAATAATGTTATTTGAAAAATAATGTGTTTTTTGACATTAAGCATGTCGAGCATAATTGCTGTTGACACCAAAAACATAAAATAATGGCCTTTTACAATAGCATCAATAATGAGCGCCGCCGCTTTAAAGTAAAAAATTGGCTCAACAATGATTTGCTTTTGGGCCGCTTCGCGGGCAGACATTAATTGATGGACTGGGGTGGTGTGGATTATTTGTGGATTATTGTTATGTTTTTATCAGCCGTTTGGACTCTAATTCTCAGTCTGAGTCATATCTTCACTGCAGAAAGAGCATTCATCCATTGGTGAGCTTAAGTGATGCATGCAACCAAGGGATTGCTTCACTATCTGATAAAAGAAAACAAATTCATCTACATCTCTGCGATGAGCTGAGGATGAGAGAATTTATATTTTTGAGTGAACTATTCCTTTAACAAATCACCTGTTGAACATGTATGTGTGTTATGCTTATATAAAATCATACAATTAATGTCAAAACAAAGAAAAAAGAAAAAAAAAAAAGGGGAAGAAGGCCGTGCTTTACTCACGCTGACTCTCAATTTCTGCATTTGGCTCTGCTGTAAGGAGAGTTCTTACGGCAATAAACCATTTTCCACATTGGAGTTATTTAAAGACAATAAGCGGCTGTCATAATGTTACACTGTAGGTTGCTTTGTCCCTCTCTGGTCCCCCAAAAATCATGAGTGACACAACTTCTCACTAAATATCAACAGATGCTGCTGTGTCCTAGCAGAGCATTGATGACTGAAATAAAGCAAGTTGTGAGCGGCGGTTCTGTGAAAGGGGGCTTTCCTTCAACCTTACGCGATGCTGACCGGGGGGGCGAACTCGGTCGTGCTGTTTCTAAACAACACTGAATCTTAATTAAATCATAAAAAAGAGAGCATAAAGAGTAGTTTACTGTTTACTCTGACCATCACATCAAGTTTTCTGTGTGTGTAGAGCAGAAATGCACTTTGAAGAGTCCACTCAATATTCCCAATCAAATGAAGAGATTAATGAGTAACTGCTGGATTTATCATTTATTTAGATTCATTAAATGTCCTTGCTTGGGAACTTCAGCTGCTACAAACATATTTAATCTGTGTTTGTTGTAGTGTAGCACAACCATATTCTGAATAACTCTGTAATACATATTATATATATATACACTCTTCTCTGAGTTAATGTACAGTGTTGTCTTTCACGGAAATAACGCAGTTCTCAGAGGAAAGTTCGAGGGCAGTTGTATCTATAACATGTTTCACCAAACATAGTGCTATGGGGCTAAGGTGGCTCATTAAAGGCTTGGAATGTGAAGAAATTTTGCATTATATCAGCTGCGTGGGCCATATTTATTTTACGATAGGTTTACAACAAGATATGTCTGACAACCCACGTGCTCGCATAAATAATACAAGTGCAAACTGCTGGAAATCGGTGGGCAATGAAATAATTTGAAGACAGCTCTTTGCTGCTGTGTAGATCAGATGAATGAATCACTATCACATCACATTTACGTCCAAAAAGAAAAAGAAAAAAAAAAAACGGAAAGAGAAATATTGAGATTGGGGGTTAGGTTTCAAATGTAAGTTTATCTTTTATGCTGGAAGTGAGCTAATCTTTTGTGATGAAAGCAATATTGCTATATATTGGATTACATTACTTGAAGACTTGGGGGATGTTACACATTGCATTATTACTACCTGCCAAATGTACCTTCATTACTTTTTTTTATTATTTTTTATGGGAAGTAACATGTTATTTTTGTATTACATCTCACTGTCTTTTAACTGAGGCAGTCTTGGCTTTCCCACTTGAAAAACAAAACAAGCATGCTTAGTTGTTTTGCAGATAATACAATATTACTGAAATAAAAAGACCATTACTTAAAGAGAGACACTTTCATGAGTACATTTTGTAACACCGCCTGGTGGGCAGGGCCCGCACACTTAAAATTGTGAATCAATTCAAGAATTAAAATACATTTTAAGATGACATAAAAAAAGTATATCTATTGGCGAGATTTTAAAGAGTCAGCAGGTTATTTGTTATTTATTTGGGCTGATCGCAACACTATATCAGCTGTCAATGATCTGAATCATTTATAATCCTGTAAGTGTGATTACCATAAATAATATTTTGAACTGTTGTGTTTTATTCAATATTACATTTAAAGTTAATACATTTTAAATTTACTAAATTGTAGCTTAATCATTAAAAAAAAAAAGAAAAAAACGAAAAAAAAAACATATGCAACCTGGCCTAGCAATATCTTAATTTTAACATTCAAATAGCATGACATGACATGTGCCCTACCCCAAGCCCAATAAACTCCTAAAATTTCATGTGAAAGGATGTTTGTAAAAGTTAGCCTTATCCTTCTTGCTATAATTTTGGTTACTACAATACTTTTCTTTGGCTAGCTATCCATGCACCACGAATGCTTACCATGAATTCAGAAGCACACATATTTAATAACAACATAAAGATAATCTCATAAATTACATATAGAAATGTATCTTACAAGTTATGTGCATTAATGCTTGTTCAAAAACCTCTCTTACATTAAAAAAGCTAATTGCATTTAATATAAATGTATACTATATTACATTTTCATTTAATTGCAGTTAAGATGAATTTAAGTGTCCAGAAACTATTACATTCAGTTCACACTTAAGTGTATTCTTTCTGTAATAAGTCTTTTTTTAAATGTTATTTGGAAGGCAGTGGTTTTCGATATCAAAATTCATCAGTATTGATGTGTAAATGCCAAAATATAAAGTTGTTCTGTATAATTAACGAATACTTTTTTCATTGCTGGCAAACAATAGGATGCATAAATTAGTTCCAATTGATAGTACTGTTTGCAAATAATCCACTTCACCAGAGTTTTTGCTATTGAAAATCCACACAATTTTAAAGGGGTTATATGATGTGATTTTCAAGTTTTCCTTTCGGCACCTGGAGGGTTACAAGCTGTTCACGTGAATAGGATAAGATCTCGCTGAAAGTTGGTCAAAGAGCTAAAGCGCTCTCGAAACGCCAAAGAGATACTTCTTAATAAAGTTAAGACTCCAAGACCTCAGAGTCTCCACGCGCCTCCTACAAATGCGGGCTCGTTTAAATCCACGCCCTCACGTGGCTATAAACTATCTACGTACTTCAGCTGTTAGTGTGGGAAGATTTGGCAGATAACGCCGTGCCCAACGCATGTTGTGAAAATGCTGTGATGTTTGCGTTGTGGGGAAAGGGCTAAAGCGAAACTACTTTGTTTGGCCTTCCAAAACGAGACAGAGGAACGACTAGAAATCATTATGGTTAAAGATTGTATTTAGCACACTGTTCCAAAACACTTTCAAGCCAAATATTCATCGATGTGTGGCAGCATCTCATTTTAATGCTATTAGCTGTATTCCTTATAAAAAAAAACCTGAATTCGCTCGGTAGAGTAGACTACCATGCGGGTGTGCTGTTCATTGCTGCCCTCCTGTAAGTGATGCGTTTTTTATATTTAAAGAATTTGTCACTAACGATTCAAACGCGAGTTTTGAGGGGCAGTGTAAAAGAGAGTAGCGGCATTGTTGATTTTTGGAGGGGGGTTTGTTCATGTCTCCGGATCATAAGACAAACAAAGTGCATGGCATGGTTTTAGGTTTAGCGTAGAAAACAAAAAAAGAAATAAGACATGTATATTCATTATAAATATCAGTAATTATGTCCGCACTGGATGGGCAACAGAATGGCGCTCTCTTTCGTTTATAATGGTTTTAATGTTTTTTGTCTCATTCGCTGCCGGCCTGACAGGGCTAACACAGTATGCAGTAGGGTCGTAAAAAGTCTTTCCGTGCACACACTTGGTATGTCGAACGGCAATGCACAACGGCACTGGATAGCTGGCGCAAGTCAGAGCACGACTCGCCTTTTGCAGAAACTCGAGAGGCTTTGTAAACACTCGCAACCCGTTTCATAAAGCGGTTCATAGAGGAGAAATCAATCATGTTAGTCAGTATTTGTAAAATACTGTGTTTATGGACCTTAAACGGAAAAAGCCCGCATAAACACTTTTCATCTAGCACCAAATCTTCACAAAATAATTCTTTTTAGCAGACGATATATGACTTGCGCTATTTAAAAAATAGCAATTCGACATTTCCACTACTGAGAAATGGGGGGGGGGGATCTAAATATAGGTGTCTATCATAGCTTAGGCTATTTTAGCAGACTCCCCAAAAAACAGCTACGGCATAAAATCCAACAAAGCTTACTGAAGCAACAACGCTAATTTGCGAATGTCTTATGTGGTTCTATTGACTAATCCTAATACTTTGAAACTGTGTCATAAAGGTCAAACTCTGGCAGACTAAAATACTCTGTTTTTTAATTGGGCAGACAGTTAGCACTCTCTTCCTCTAGGAGAAATCTGCTGTGCGTGGACGGCAGCTACTACACTACATCCACGTTTGAATGTGTTGGCTGGGCTTCCCAAAATATAGTCATGTTACGATTAGCATTCCTAAACAGGTCAGTGCCATAGTGATAGTATTGACAATAGAAGTCTATCGTCTATTATTATGGGGCACTACAAATATTTCTCAGTATCGCCTGCAGAACAGGTAAGGAACTGTCAATGATGGCCACACTGTAAATTTGATCAATACACCGTGGAATAGTAGCAACTGCAGTTGTGTACCTAGGATGCTCTAAGAGTGCAAACAATGAGCGCTTCTGCGTTTAGGTGGTCAGAGAAACCTATAAGATTGCTTTATAATGAATATATTCATTATTTACAAAACATTCATTTTTGTTGGTTTGCCACCATGGCATGTGTGTTTTACTGTAACCACGCGAATGAGCCTCGGACTTCGGGTCTTTGCTAAGTTGGCTGGGGGCCAATGTGTTGGCACTGAAGATGTGATATAATGACGGCAAAACAAGAGCTGTGAAGTTTATAATACCAACTCATATCAAACAGTCAAACAAACTGGGGGGGATGTCAATGCTAAATTGGGCTGAGTATTTGTGCTTCTCTATAGAAACCAGTAGGATGTGTTGTATTTTTCAAAAAAAATTAGAGTATGTTTTCATGAGGGGGCAACGGCTAGTAAGTCAAAGGAGACTGGCATATTTGTATGTAACCAGTATGTTGTAAGTCACTTCTCGATGGCCGATCGGAGAACTATACTGTAGCATACTGTGCGTCCGGCAGATACTGACTACCGGGCGATTATTTTCAGAGGTACATTTTAAAGGATTAAGCGAACTGCCTAGTGCGTTTTAACTTCTATTTCTGTTAAGGCGTGGCCCTGAAGGAGGATGCCCTGAATCTATCACTGTGCAAATTAGCAAATGCTTAATCAGTCACACGACTGTTTGCTAGCTAATAATCTCCTCTTGCTTACAGTGTATCGGGCGCTCAAGTCAGGCATTTACCGCATTTATTAGTACCGTTTCTTGCAAAGGCCATTGTTAGCATCTGCTTTGATATTTCTGATGCCTGTCAGTTATTTGACTTATACGATTTATACTGCATGTATAACAAGTTAGGTACGTTCATGAGCTCTGTCAGGGCTTCAGGGGCTCTGTTTATCCTTTTGGTGCGAGGCTCTCTCCCAGGTTCGCTAATTCTCCAAAATAACGGGTGCGAGTGTGAGAAAATACTCATTGCTAGTCCAGTGCAAGTAGTAAGGGTCAGTGAAAGTTAATTACATAGTACACTTAGATACTTACTATAATGTAGCTTTAAAGGTGACGTATTATGCGCGGCTGCTTTTTAGCAATATGTAATATAAGTCTCATGGTTGTCTTCCGCGTCAGAATGTGTCTTGTAAGTTTCAGCTCAAAATACCCAACAGATCTTTTATTATATCATTTTTAAAATGCCTTTTTTGAGTGGAAGCAGAAACAAGCTGTTTTCAGGCCTGTCTCTTTAAATGCAAATACGCTGGGCTGGGCAGGCTGCTCACCGCGCCGTCCCTTTTCAGAATAGTGCGCTGGGTCACATACAGGCTCGTATCATCTGGCTAGAAACTATCTGTTTTGGGTCTGAGTATCATGTTTGAATCAGATGCGGGGCTGAAATCATGGCTTTTTAACCATACATATTTTAAACGTCCAAGCAATTAAAATTATACTATAATACTTTAATTATAAGTATAGTTAAATAATTGTTTCGAGCGCATACAATATGCTCATGAAGGACACATAGGCACAGAAAAGGCGGTGTGTCAGTCAGGCATGTGAGCACTAAAGCTGAAGACTCTCCTGCATTCTCGAGCACAAGTTTACGTAAACACGCGATGTAGCAATAACTATCAGGTGATGTCCTGTGACGTAACATCCCAAAAAAAAAAAAAAAAACGACGACTGTGGGTCTGGGAAATAAATTGCTTGTTTTTTTAGATCTGTGTGGCAGCCGGTGCATATAGGCAAGTATCCTAAATAAATTGATAAACCGCACTGCTCTCTCATTGTCTCCTCTGAGATGGGCTGGGCTCTAAACAGTGTTCTGTGTGCTCTGCTGTGCAGGACCAATAGTACATAAAGAAAAAAAGAACATGTTCGGATGTTTTGCCAAACTTTGGCCACTGCATTAGAGCTAGTACAGGGCGTGGTCCGGCTTGTCGAAACATCAAAATGTATGGTGGCCCAGGTGAGTGGAATTTACAGATTAATGTGGCGGTAATATTATAGATATATGCGCGCTTTGCGCCACGTCATCGCAAGAGAGCGAAATCAGACGCTCTGGTTTTGACTCAACGCTTGCAGAAAAAGGCTTCCGCAAATACAAATTAGCTGGGTTAAGTATCTTTTATCATTTTTTCGGCTTAGATTGGTAGAATCAGTCCGGTGCCTGAATTATAATGCTAGTTTGGGGGATATTCTTAAGGCCATGTAAAATTCATATTTCATGATATTCACGGCTTAATTCACTTAATCATACTTCTCGGTTTCGGGGCGGCAGTTTACTAGTCACATTTAAGGCATTGTTTCTCCTTTGCCGTGGAACTTAGCAGAACTGGGCGTCCTCTTAGGGGCGGGGCTATGTGTAACGCCTCGTCGTGACGGCCAACTGTCTGAAGCGCTACATTGAAAAAACACCAGCCGTTGTTTGGTCGGCAGTGTCGACAGGGTCAGGGCCATTAACTTCAGCTACGGCTCTGGCACAAGCTAGTAGCTACCAATACAGTTTATCTCCTGTTAGCATGCCGAGTTGAAGGGCACTTATCATCTACTTCTTCGTCTTCACACTGACAGGCGTTCTGTTCGTAGAGCGATGTCATTCCATAATACAAATATATATTAATATAGAGTAATTTCTTTCCTACTAATTGGCGAGGCACGCTAGGCGGTAAGCGTTTAGAAGTTGTATCATCGCATCCGTTGTCAGGTCGGGTGTCCGACAGCTGGGCTCACGTCCCCTCCCGATTTCATGGGCACGAAGCTATGGCGTTTTTTGTTTGTTCGAGAGGCAAGGTACGCATGCAGGCAACTCTGATTTCGTGCTCCAAAAAAATGATCCTCACATAAGAAAGGCTCTCGAGGCGAAAAATCTTTGTGGACTTTGAGATATTTTTTTCTGAACAGCGCCGGCTCATATTGAATCATTTGTCTCGTCTCCTCAGAGGGGAGAGGGACAAAACCATAGGGTTCTCCTTTGGCGGAATTCGGCCTCTGCTTGAATTTGGGCACGGATGAGAATGAGCTCGGTGGGGATCTCCGAAAAGACGAAAAAAAATAAGCAATAAAAATTTATAATTTTTTTGTTGCAAAGTGGCTCTGCTTGGGTGGGGCGCGAGCCCACAAATCAGTAAAGCTAGGGGGAAATATTGGAGATGAAGCAGCTTTGAGGGCTAGAGGCTTTCCGCATCCCATTCCTGCCGCTGTGTATGATGAGGCTGTTATAGGTGTAATAATTGAGGGAATATGGTATTGGGCGCACTTGGGGGGGTTCAAGGTTTGCACGGGCAAGGCTCGAATTACCAGTGGAAAGCGGGCCTAAGGCTGTGACGTGTGCACGCGAGATCATCGTCCGGGCTGGCAGTCCGACGAACTTTATCTCCTCTGTGGCGCATACACCTCCAGGCTCAGGTGTAGGCTGTCTTCTTTCTGCCTGATGTCCACCAGGCTGAATCGGAGATAGGGAGGGGTAAAGGCCGATGTTTTCTGCATCCGCGTAATAGTAGTCGAGCTCAGGTTTGCTAGCGTACCGATAGGGGATATTCAATCAGCGCGAGTCAATGCGGCGGAACGGCGGTCGCTTTTTCTTCGGGCTGTGCGACACTTGCTAGTTTTCTTGCGGGCAGCCAGCAGGACTTGGCCGCTCGTTTCGGTCTACTAAGGGCGGTGGGGCGAGTCCTCAGGTGGGGCCATGGCAGAGGCGATGGCTGTCTATGGTGCGACGGAGGGCGTCAGTTGTGGGTGAACTTGGTGCGACATCAGAGAAGTTTAGAGAAAGGGGGGGGCTTTCTTCTCCGTATTCCCTCCGGGTTGCACTCCCCTGAACTGTCGGGCAACCAGTTCTTCGCGTTCAGAGCAGTTGGAAGTCGGTGGTCGAGACTAATTCAGGGAGGGGGGAGGGAGCAAAGTCGGTGCGGGCTCATCGCAGCATTCACAAGGTCCTCTCATACCCCTAAAGGCCGCGTCTGAGCGCCGAACTAAACGGAAAAAAAAAACCATGGGTCCTGGGGGCCCTTCTCTTGGTCTGATGGGTTCATTAAGGGGGGACGACGGGCAGTCAGAGGGTTCTAGTGTCTACCGACTGCGGCGCCTCGCGCATCCAGCCTGTGGGTGGGGGTAGGAAGTATGAATCCTGTGGAGTTCGAAGGGAGGCTTGCCGAAAGGCCAGAATAAGGCACCCGCAGGGGTGAGACGCTGGGGTCGAGGGTCATTCTGCGCTTTGTCCGGGTTCGAGTAAGACCTAGGTATGTCACTCTGCAAACTTCCGCGCAGGGTTAGCTCACATCTACCCTGTTCTCGGCGCAGCTCGTTTCCCTTGCTTTCTAATGTCCCTGTTTCTATGAGCCAGTAATCCACCATTTTCTCAGTCTACTGACGGGCGATGGTTAGCTGTAAAATACATTTAAGCAAGACGTCTTCGCATAGCTGTAGGGGCCATGATGGTTGTTGGTTCTATGGCCAGATCATAGTAACCGCCTGACTGTTGGTCCGGTCAAAAAATCCCCGGACAGATCTCCGTGGCACAAGGGGGGTCGGGTCCTCCGTGGTGGGTGAGTATGATCGCATATTATCATGAGAAGCATGTAGACACTTACATGAGAGACTGAGGTGGTCGTGTTAATAAATGTACAAAGAAAGTTACGCTGGCAGTGGAGATACTCCGTCAGTGAAAGATCTCGGAGGGAAAACATAAGAGCTCCAGCTCAGGTCAATGGGGTGTGAGTACAGATCGCATAATAATCAATGATTATGCGGTATGAATTCGACGGTACTAGGGGCCTGAATGTCTTTGTGTGGTGTAAGCACAACCATCAATAGTTCCTTGGGCAGTTTTCACCGGGACGCATTGTGACTAAGGTTTGTCCCTTGCTAGACAGCGCGTCAATGAGTGGGGCCTGCGTTGGCTGGTCTCAGGAAGCAAAAGCCAGGTGTTCTCTACTTGCAGTAGGGCGTGGTCACTCGTATCAAACACCATACATCCAGACGGTAAGAAAATGCGGGGCTTTCGGCTTCATATCCGCCTGGATCATTGAGCGGTGGCGCCGATTACGGGTGTCTCATTGGCGGAGCCTTCCGTGAATCATGTCGGAGCCCCTCGTGCTACTCATGGCAGGGGCACGTTCCGGACCGGGGCATACAAGTGCCAATGGTCACCCCGAGGGCTTCCTGGCCCACGGCGCGTACTCCTTCTTGGGCTGGGAGAGGGTCGACTGCACACAGAATGTCGACTGCGCCCCTGCGATAGTCAGGTGTACTAAGAGTGTGTGCGTCTTAGCTAGCAGTATCCTCTTCGCGAGGAGTGAATCGCGCTTCGTCCGATCCTGGGCTGTCTGCCTCGATGTGGTAATGTTAGGTGCAGGCTGCTCCCTGTTGGTGGGGGGGTGTGGGGGTTTTGGGGGGGGGGGGGGCTCCTTTCAGGAAAGGGTCACATAGAATGGGTGCAGTATTCTCAGCTGAGGAAAAACAAAGGAGGTAGCCCTCTGTCAATGAAGGCTTGAGCTCGCTGTCTGTGCCAGTTTAAAGATCAGGCTCTGTATCCGGATACACTTAGGCTTGGCATCAGAAGTGTTTGGTCCCGAGAAAGGAACCGAAGCCAAAGAAAGAAAAACAAAAACCCCCTCTTCCTCAACGCCTGCCCTGATGGCGCTGGGGTCGTATGTGTCTATGCCTTGGGCAGTATGGCTATTTGTCCCGCCCTCTGGTTTTTAATCCATGCTGGTCTGTTTGGGGGTGGGGGCGCGGCCTTCCGTCTCTCTAGCCGGATGAGGAGGTGTTTGGGGGCTCCCGGCTCTCCCCGAAGAGCTATGAAGAAATGAGTCTAGGGGGGGGGGTTGGGTGTTGTGTGAACACTGCCAGCCGGGACACCCATGCTTATTAGATAAGGGTCGATCCACCTGGGGCGTCTAGGACGCAGGCGTGGTTTCGATCGCTGCGCCTCGCCAAGATTGGTTGGCTATACTGGTTCCGGGCTAGGCGGGAACGATCTGCGGGGCGAGTTTCCCTTTTGCTCGGTGAAATGCTGTTTCGTGTTGGCTCCGGCCGCTTAAAAACCCGGCATGCTGATAACTGGCTAGCGCTGTTCCACTGCAAGGGAACGGTGCTGTAGTGCTAGCTCACCGTTGACGATGTCTGCTCGCGCTTCAGCTACAGGTTCAGGCAGGCTAGCACGCCAAGCCGGTAGCGCTAGGTGAAGACTGATGACTACTTGCAGAGCTACCATCTATAAGGCTGCCCTCGCATTTAATGTGGCTCACGAGAACGTGGCCGCCTAGAACGGGGTTGTATGCGCTATCTAGGCAATGGACGATTCTAAAATCCAGCATTGGTGGGTAAGTGGGCACGGTATCCTTTGCCTCACTTTTTGTCTAAAATTCGGCACTAAAGTGGTATAGTGCGCACGTTGGCCTAAAAGCTTTGCCCACTCTCTCTAAACTGCTCTATATGAGTAATAGTTAGCCGCGCACAATAGGGCTCGTGTGGTCTGTCTTTCTGAGTGGTCTAAAACTCCTGCGCGTTCGGCTGCCTGGGACCACTCCTCAGGGCCCGCTCACCTCCTGGTATCCTTGAATACCTACTCTGACAGGGTGTTTCCACTAGAGCCCTCTTGAGACAGGTCCTTCTGCAAAATGAGGTAGCCCTGAGTGACAGGCCAAGACCAGTAATTGATCCAATAAGTAGGCTCTAGGTCGTATGTGTATTTTTAGTCCGCGTAACAGGAAGCCTTCTTGTTCTAGCGCCTGCGCCACCGGAACAATAGAGTCCGAGGAGGCTTCTTTGAGACATCATGCTGGTAGCGGTGGCGGCGCTGGGCCTGTCCCGGCAGCTTGCTGGGCAGCCAAGCCAGCCGCCCTCTCTTACACGCGGGAGGTTAGTCTCTAGATTAGACTGATTCGGCTGTGGTAGACTATTGTGTAGACCTGGTTGCTACCTACCCCTCTCCTTGTCCGCATTTGGACTCTTGCAAAGCACTGTTGAGGCGCTAGTAATGTCGGTCCTCCTGGGCGAGCCTAAGGGCTTTCTGGCTCGGCAAAAAAAAAAAAGGAAACCAAAAGAAAGAAAAAGACGAAAAAAAAAAACCACTTTCTGGGAGTAAATGTCATCTGAGCACAGCAGGTTCTTAGTGCTAGTCGGGCAGACGAGGGGGCAACTGCGCTGGCATATCTAATATGGTGTAATTTGGGTACTTAGTGGCATTCTGGCTCCTAGGTTCTATGCTTGCCCCTCGCGCCTCAGCATGGGCGCGTGGGTATCCGTTCAGGGCGCCATTATCGCCCCCTCCTAGGAGAGACTCCAAAGCCCCCCTGCAGTTCGCGAAGTTTCCAGGCGCAAAGGGAAGCGTCTCAACGGGTTACTTATGTAACCGCTGGTTCCGCTGAGGGGAACGAGTACACTGCGTTCCTCTTTACTTTTTGTGCGCATGCCTGGGGGCGTACAGCAAGGTCTTCTAGACGAACTAAGTGATGATTGCGGCTAGGACCCTTGCGCCTGATTTTGTAGCTAGTTGGCGACTGGTATTGACGTCATGGCTGTCGCCGGCCAACCAAGTTGGTGTTTTTTCAATGTAGGCAATTCAATCAGATACGGGATCATGGGGGTGAGGGGGGGGAAAAAGAAGCGACGAGGCTTTCCCTACCATAGGCGAGTGTTCCGTGCCTAGAGTTAGCGCAGATGTCCTCGTTCGGCCCTGCAGAGGATAGGTCCATGGTTACATAAGTAACCCCAACGCTCTCGAGACGTTTTGTTTATGCTTCAAAGTAAGATAATCGTGAAATAAATGAATGAATAAATAACAATTGTATGTCTCAAATTATATATTTAAGAGTTAATTTGTATATACAGTTTTTATAAAGAAAAAAAATTCACATAATCCATTAAGATTAGTAGATGTTTATTTAAACTAAACTAAAGATGTATTTTTTTAATAATCACATAATCAAACCTCAATGTACTTTTGCCGCCTGTTATTCTTTAGTATAATAAAATTATATTTAGAGTTGCTGGGGGGGGGGGGGTAGAATATTTTACCTTTTTTTCAGCAATTCTGTTTTGTTTTCATATAATTTTTACCTTTGTAATAATTGTGTTGTGTGTTTTTGCCTATGTTTTCTTTTTCTTTTGTCATTTTTTTGCGTCTATATAGTGTTTATTAAGTTTTTTTGTAATATATTACGTAGTTTTACGTTTTTGGGTGTTTTAGTATGTGGGGGGGGTTGGGGAACTTCACAAAAATTAGAATTTTCGCTTTGGCAACTAACGGCAAACGTGTTTTTTATATAGTTTATATAAAAAAATTTGTTTATATTTCGCATTATTGTTTGTTGAAAAAAAAAAAAACATTCGTATGTTATTTGTATTTGCAGTATTAAAAAATATTTATTTATTTGTTTGGCTTTATGATGTATTTATATTGTTTGTGTTGTTTATTTATTAGCTAATTTATTTATTTAGCTTATTATATTAGTTAATTAATAAGTCTAACGCAGAATCATTAATCAGATAAATAATCGGTTAATACAGTATAAATAATTGTATGACTATCTTAAGTTTATTTTTATTCAGATGTAACATTCTCATTTCTTTTGCAAGCATTTCGCTATATGGCGTGAGCTAGCGTTTTGCATGTACTTGCAATCATCTTTACAATCTCCCTTGCTGGTTGGGATAAGTTTGTTGATGCTGTGCTGCAAAGAGCTGTAGTGTAGGTTGTATGGATTTGGCTGACGGTCTGTTGTCGCGACGGCGACGTCCTTCGGTGCGCTCTTGGAGAGTCAGAGACAGAAAGCTTTACGTGGGGCACCGGCTTGTCTGAGGCAGGGCGAGGTCCTCTCCATCGATCGGCTCCTCTCGACGGCTGTGTGTAGTGTGTGTGTGTCTGTGTGTACGAAACTTCTGACTATCGCAGCCGACTGTCTCTCTGATAAGTAGCGGGGCTAGAGCGGTTGGGGGCTAGGCAACTCAGGTGTTTGGGGGCTTTTCATAAGGGCCGCATAAAAGAACCATAACTACAAAGGGGCAAAAATATGGGTATATAGAGGTATGCATATTGGGCTTATCAGGAACAACACACTCACTAAATGGCAGGGCAAGCTTTGCTTTCTTAGTCGGCGCAGTGATCCTCATTAGTATCACAAGCGACACAGCATAAAGAGACTGTGCGGGCCAGCAATGGGCCCCGTTGTGGATGTCCCTGGGCCTTAGAGGGGGGCCTTATCCGAGGGGCAGCGAATCCGCTCCCTGTGGTTCTTGGGCAATTCTTGGCTAATGCCGGGGCTTTCGAGATTTAATACAACTCATGACCTCGCTGCTACTCTGCCCGGGCGAGATTGATCGTATCTGCTGCGTTCAATCATCTGCTGGGCGCAAAGTGGACATTCAGTTGATTTGCAAAGCTGCTGCCGACAGCAGTTAAGAAAGCTAACCGCTAAGACGAGCTCAGAGGTGCAGCAAGGCCAATCGTGATAGCAGGGGCAGTAAGACGGTCGCATTGCGCACGTCCTCTGAGTCTTATTGCTAGTCATTTTGGGAGTTAGGCATTATAATATTTTTTTTAGCAAAATCAGGGGTTAGGGAGTGAATTTTGGCTCCACCTTTGGAGTGTTTTTATATTCTCTTTGGGGTTGTCGAAAGGAGTTGGCAAAATAAGTCTTAGAGGCTGTAATTATCTTTACAGGGGCTGCGGGTGGCCATTTCTGTGCGAATGACGGTGCATGCAAATGTAGGCTACGCTGTACAAACAATAGGGGGGGGTGGTGGAGGGGGAGGGATCCATTCTCTGATGCATCACAATTCTCTTTTCAGCGATTCTGAGCTTAGTTATTGTTCTGCTTACATGCGACTGCTCGGAGTGCGCTAAAGACAGCCGCGTTCTGCTTGCTACTAATTATGCACAAACTCACACAGAAAACCATCGAACAAGACATTAACATAACATAAAAAAGTAATGTCTTAAGGAGAGAGAAAAAAACGAATGTCGAAATAGATGCGTGCATTAGTGTGAATGCAGCCTATTATAGATTATGTCATCAGTGATAATCAAACAGTGATACACAGAAACCGAAAAATTCCACCACTGTGTGCTGTCTGGGAAACCTTAGCGTTTTGTTTAATCTGTTTGGTTTCCCACCTCTGTCCCGCATGTTCTGAGAAGCCGCCCCGCTTCCCAATCTCCACCATTGGTAGCCAATGGTTCTATGGTCAGCACTGGCCTATAAATAGATATATATTGACAGTTATAGTAATAATACACAATCAAAAGTTTGGGGTCAGTTGTTTTTTAAAGATATGAATTTTATTCAGCAAGGATGTATTACATTTATAAAATGGGACAGTAAATACATTTATAATGTTAAAAATATATTTCTCTTTCAAATAAATGCTGTTCTTTTTAACTTTCTGTTCAAGAATAATTAAACATATGAAGCAGCACCAGTGCTTTCAACATTGCTAATAATCAGAAATGTTTCTTGAGCAGCAATTCAGCATATTAGACTGATTTCTGAAGTATCATGTGCCACTGAAGACTGGAGTAATGATGCTAAAAATTCAGCTTTGGCACGACAAGGAATACTTACTTTGACCATATATTTTTTCCAATATAAAGTTTTTTTAATTGTAATAATGTTTCACGATTTTACTGTATTTTTGATCAAATAAATGCAGCCTTGGTGAGTCTCTAAACTTTTGAACAGTAGTGTACATTAATCATAATTTACATTAATTATTAGAATGAAAGAAAAAAAAAACATTGCATTAATTAATTTATTGCATCAACTGTTATCATATAGAAGCTCATTGTAAAGTGTTCCCATTGTGCTGTCTGTTCAATCATTACTCAACAAGCGACTGACACTTGAGTTAATAAATCACTTCAGCAATAATAACTTGCATGGCAGTTGTATTTATACAGTATAGCATGTATTAATGCCTCTTATTTATTTATTACATTAACCCTGTTTAGTGCAACATTATGTATAATTCATCAAGTCAACCTGTGAGCTGTACACACAATGACGGAGTTGTAATGTGTATAAGGGCACTTGGCAGATAAAGCTCTTGTTCTGTAAGCCTCTGGCTAACTGGCATGTTAGTGTGCCCATTTATGGCATGTGGCTCCCCAGGACACATTACTTTCCATGTGGCACTGCCGTCTATGTTGACATGGGCACCAGTGCAATCTCCTCTGTGGAAGCCAAAACGGGTTTGATGTGGGATTTGCCCCACAACAGTTGAGGAGTGTTACTGGAGAGCCTTTTCATTTGAAACTTTCGCTATCCTAGTTCTACAATTGCAGTGCTAAGCTCAATAGCTTTGGGTATTATTCAAATGAAGCTCCCCTTATATAACCTTGCTGATGATAGAAGAAACACTCTGAGGCCTTCTAGTCAAGGAGGAATTGCGGTTTTATTATGTTTTCAAAATATCATCAGATGAAATTAGGGCATGTCGTCTACTGTGCTTTTTTATTTCACCTAAATAAGGAGTTTTGACTGTCCAGGAGGTACGGTGGGATGTTTTCAGACACTGAGTGTGTCGCAAGTAATCTAGTCGTTTTATTTATAGGTCCCACTAAAGCACCGGTCCCATGTTGCTCTTATGGACATTAGTGTTTTTTTTTACAAGGGGACTTAATGAGCTTGAATTAGTTTAGAGGATTTTGAGGTTAGGAGTTAAACATGAGGAAGGTTTTAAATAGGCTGTCTTTGACCAGGAAATGTGAACTTTGATTTTCAAGAGGATTTTAAGAAGTGTACGTATGTACTGAGCATCTTTGGGTCATTGAGGATCATCAGTAAAGGGCGATTTTAGGATTCCAGCCCCCCAAGTGATTATGAGCTGTTCCTTGCTTGCCAGAGGTCATTCGATTGGATCTTACTTGTCTGTTTTTTAAATTGTATATGAGAATGTAAAATCAGATACACCAATGTGGAAAAAAAGAATTACACTTTAGAGTAACACTTAATTGTATAGTGTTCATTAAGTGTACTTATTACAGAAAACAATATACTACATAAGAGTGAACTGTATTTTGTTTTCAGACACTTACCTGCATGTCAATTTAAATGAAATCAATATGTTATTACTTAAGTATCTTTATATGTAACTTGAATGTCATGTATTAAAATGTTTTGCAATGCAATTACAAATTAGTAATCAAGTTGCCATTTAGTACATTTAAAATGTATTAACTTTTGTAGTATTATACACTACCGTTCAAAAGTTTGGGGTCAGTAAGATAGATTTAAAGAAATTAATTTAATTAATTTTTTACTCAGCAAGGATGCATTATTATCCTTTTTTTTTTAAGAAAATAATACTTTTATTCAGCAAGGATGTGAATAAATGCTGTTCTTTTTAACTTTTTATTCATCAAAGAATTCAAAAAGTATCACAGGTTCCAAAAAATATTAAGCAGAACAAGTGTTTCCAACATTTATAATAAATCAGCATAATATCCATAAGGTGCTGGGCTCCAACACTTTTTCGTAGTGCCGTTATGTTCATGCGTGTGTGTGTGTGTGTGTGTGGTGTTGTGTGTGTGTGTGTGTTTTTGTGACAAATGAGGACATACATTTGTATAATGACAAAGGTATGACACGTGTTACAAGGAGAAGGTGACTTTCAGGACATTACCCCATGTCCCCATTTTTCAAAATGCTTATAAATCACACAGAGTGAGTATTTTTGAGAAAGTAATAATGCACAAAGTTTCCTGTAAGGGGTATGTTTAGGTGTAGTGTTGGTGTAGGGCAATATAATATACAGTCTGTACAGTATAAAAACCATTACGCCTATGGAGAGTCCCCACTTTTCACAAAAACAAACCTGTGTGTGTGTGTGTGTGTGTTTCTGTCTCTAACATAGATCTCGAGATTATTGCTGCTGCCACAGTGCGCTGGAGAAATTGAGCGAATGAGACCTGCATTTGAGAAATGCTCACCTTATGTAGCCTGGGAGGAGACAGATTCACTTGGGGGGCCGTAGCACATTTGCCAGCTCTGTTTAGTTTATTATCGATATGTGTGTGTGAGTGTGTGGACGTGTAGATGCCACTCATGCTGTTCAATCTTGCTAGGCGGTCCTGGACAATATCTGAATTGCATCATAAGTATTAAAGCTGGGCATCTTGCATCTTCCAGACGTATAGACAGTAGGAGCCGGTAGACACTTTGGAAGTAAACAGCAAAGAACACATACGTTTAATTTGTGAGCTGCCCCTGGAAGAGCACAACACGCCATTGTTCACCGTCACCTCTGAGGGATACGTGTTTACTGTTTACAGCATCTTTGATATCAGTCGCTCTCTTTGGCGAGGCCTGTTGTTGTCTCATCTGCTAATTGCATCTTTTCTCGCCGCACACACATGTGCATACTAATGCACGCGTGGACTTCTGAAACGAGGAGGTGAAGTCACTCTCTTTGTTTTTTTTTCAAATACTTAATTACTTGTTGTTATTGGTCACAAAAAAAAAAAAAAAAAAAAAAGAATGA